>JAPMLY010000125.1:0-282500 GCA_026401115.1 Tetraselmis chui
TGTATGTTGTATCTGGTGGGTGGCCATCAGCGACCTGGTTAGCGAGTGTGTCTGCGAGTTCGTTGCCGAGTGAATGGTTGTGTGCTTTGATTTTACCTAGATGTGTGCGGATGCCCGCTTCGCAGCGGGTTTTGAGGGTGTGTGTGATGGAGAGGAGTGTGTCTCGGTGGATGTTGTGCCTGTATGCGGAGGGGCAGTTAAGGTAACCTTGTATGAGGCGTAGGGAGCACGCACTGTCGGTAAGGAGGTGGGTATGTCCTAGTTGGAGGCCAATGGCGATACCAGCTAGTTCGGCACGATTTATGGTATGGGAGGGGGGGGTAGAGGTCACCAAGATTCTGATGTTGGTGTCCGAGGCGGGGTGGGTGGCTGCCGCTCCAAGAGGGGAATTGCCTCCTTTTTTCGAGCCGTCTGTGTATACGAAGTCCTGCGTGGTCCAAGCAAGGATTCCTCTGGTCGGGGAGTAGGTTAGTCGTGTGCGTTCTTGTAGGGGGTGGGTAAGGGGGTGGGTGGGGTTGGGGGGAAGGTGGTATATGCCCGCGGAGTGTGGGGTGTAGGAGGTGGTGAGGTGTGATGGTGGGGTGTTGATGGTGGGGTTTGGTAGGTGTGTGTCGTAGATAGATTCTAGGGTGTTGTGGAGTGCGGTCATGGCTGTGTGCGAGGGAAGGTTGTGGAGTGCGAGTGTGTTAGCGACGAGGTAGATGTCTACCTTCCAGCGTGTGCCGAAAGGGGTGGGGGTGGGGTGGCCGGTGTGTTGGTCGGGGGGTAGGAAGGTGTTCGCATCGTTGGGGAGGGTGTATAGGTGGTGTGTGTATGGGGAGTTGATGTATTTGGAATGGCGGTATGGTGTGTGTTCCCATCGGGGGAGAATGAGGATGGTAGCGCTGGGGGTGTGTGTGGCTGTAAGGTGTGCGCTGGTGATGGCATGTTCCATGGCTCGGCGCATGCATTCGTGGTCATATTCGGGGTTAGCAATGTTGGTGCCGTGCCATGTGTGTGGAGCATTACTGCCGCTGGATGAGAAGACTATGTCTTCTGGGTAAAGCGAATGATAGGTGTGTGAGTGGAGTGATTTGTTGAGGGGGTCGGAGTAGAGTTCTGTCTGGATGTTGAATGTGTGGCGCAGAGCCGAGAGGAGGTCCTCTCTAGTGGCCCATCTGTTGCGTGTGGTGGTGGTGGGTGTGGGGGATTGAATTTCCGACCGGGAGCCTAGACGATTAAGGAGGCGATAGACCTCCTCTTCGAACGTGTGGTGTGAGAGGTCTGGGCGAAAGAGTTGGTATAGATGACGGATGCGGGGACCGTTAAGGGTGGTAACCGCGCGGCCGTCGGGAGTGCAGAGTATGGTTGTGTCGGGGAGTGATGGATGTGCGTGGATGGCGAATTTACCGGTAGGGAGCATGTCAAGATCAGGGTTAATGGGGTCGTGGTTGAATGTGATTAGGGGGTGTGACCACGGAGGAGGTCCGGGTTCTGGCAGGATGGGTGCGGTGGAGGGGACAAAGCCAGAGTTAAATGCGGTGAGGGCGGTGGGGCCGGAGGGGGTCTCACTGATGGTGTCGTGGAGTTGAAGGCATGGGGCCCATTGGACCTCGTGGAGGTGTGTGAGGTCGTGTTGTTGGCCGCGAGCACACCAGTCGCATTGCCATGTGGCAGGACCCTGGGCTGGGCGGCATTGTGAGTGGATAGCAAAGTGCGGGCATGTGGAGCAGGTGGAGGAGGGTTCCAGGTGAAGAGGGTTATGGCAGAGGGAGCAATCAGTGGGGGAGGGGTGGGGTAGGGTTACCGATGTGGGGGTGGAGGAGATGATTCGGAAGCCTTCGTCTAGTTGGAGTTGGATGTCCCATTCTGTGAGGTGTTCCGGGGCCCACTCGACCATGTACTGTGTTTGTCCGTATTCTGTGTCTTTGTGTTTGGATATAATGCGTGTTACGTCGCAAGGAGGGAAGTGGTGGTCTGTGGGGGTGAGATATTCCGTGTCTGGGGGCGGTTGTGGGGGGGCGGGAGGGGTGGATGACTGGGGAGAAGTTGGAAGGGAGTCTAGGAAGGTGTGGGTCGAGATAGGGGAGCCAGGAGGGATGGAGGGTGGGGGGGGGGGGAGGCGTGTTTCGTATTGAGGTTCGTGACAGGGAGGCGGTTGTGGATAGTGTCAGTGGGTTCGGTGAGAATTGCCGCGAGGAGGCGAATTGGGATAGTGAGAGAGGTGTCGGACCCTGTGAGTTTGGAGATGGACTGACTGGATTTGAGGAGGATGGAGGAGGTTGTGGCGCGGAGGAGGACTTGTGGCCACGTGGTAATGTGATTCTGCCAGAGTGGGTTAAGGCGGGGAAGGAGAGAGGTGTGTGTTTTACGGGGAGAGAATTCGCGGTAGGCTTGTTTGTAATGGCGTGGGGGGTGGGAGTGAAGGGGTGGGGGTGAGTGGGAGGGGGCCAGCAGGATGTCAGGGAGGGAGTCAAAGTCAAAGGGGGCATCATCGGGTGTGTCAGTTGCGGAGAAGGGATTTGTGTTTTGTGATGGTGAGTGGGGGTGGAGAGGGGGTGGTGTGGAAAATGGGGTCTGTGATGCGGGACCTGCCGAAGATGGAGTAGTGGTGTGGTGTGATGTAAAGGGAGCATGTCGTGTGGGTGGGGGTGCCTCGGTGAATGTACGTGTGGGGTAGGGGGATGGTGGCGGTGCCGTTGGTGGAGACGAGTATGCAGTACATGGTGGTGGTGAGGGAGATTTGAATGCTTGTGGCAATGTGTGGGGAAGGGGAGGGGTGTGAGCGGAAGTACGAGCCATCGGGAAATTTTTGGAGGGAGGCATGGAGGGAGATGTTGAAGGGAGGGGGGGAGGGTCGGTGAGAGTGTGTGTGGGAGTGTGCATATTCTGAAGCAGTTTGGTGGAGGAGGGTGGAGAGCCAGTGTGAAGGAGGGATGGTGCCGTTAGGTGTCGGGCAGGGTAGTGGGAGGGGATGGGGTGATTGAATGAGGACTGTGGTGAGGCATGTGTCAGCCCAGGAAGTGCCTGGGACGTGGCCTGTGAGTGGGGGGGGTGTGATGATGATTGTGTAGTTTTGGGGGGTAGGGGGTACGGAGTGGATAGCATTTTGAAGGGTTGCGTGAAAATGTACAGGGCCTGATTGTGAAAGGAGTGGGTTATTGGAAGGGTGGAGGATATTCATCCAGAAGGAGGTGGGGTCGTTCTCAACCTGTATGGGGTCGCGCGTGGGTTGAAGGGCGTCCGCGATCTGAAGGAGGAGTTGGACGGGTTCAGGGAGGTCATCCACACAGGGGGTGGGGTCGGAGGCGCTGGTATTCCAGGTGTCGACGAGTTCCGTGGTGAGTCGATCGAGGAGGAGGGCCTGTAACAGGGGAACGACGTCTGGGCCGGAGAGATGAGTGAACAGGGGGGAGCTAATTTTCACTCGGCGGCCTGATACTGCGGGAACAGCGACAGCTCGGATAATCTGTATTTCCTGCTGTCTCAGAGTTTGGAGGAGGTGGGGGTCTGAGGCAGCGCGCGGTGGCGTTGGACCTCCCGACGGGAGTTCACGCTGGCGTGAAGCGAGCTGATAAAGGAGACCAACCGATATACAGGAGGTAGGGAGGTCCAGGCGGACCTCCTGATGTCCATGAGAAAGGCCGACCGGTAAAGGTGTAAGATCGAGTTGTTGGGGCATAGCAGGGTGAGAGGTGCGGGTGACAGAGGCCGACCAGCGCGCGCGATGGGCGAGTTCCCGACCGATTATATTTTTCACGCGGGCAGGAATATCGGTTAGGGCGTGAACCTTCTCGAGAAGCCATCGCCGAGCGAGTGAACAGGCGGAAATTAGCATGTGGGATGAGGATGTCGTGTCCGGGAGGAACACGCCGTGGAGCCAGAAGCTGGCATTGTCAGGCGGGGCTGTGGAGTATTGTCCTGTTAGGAGGTATGAGTCGATCTGGCGGGCGGAGAGGTCAACGGCCCTACCGAGAACTGGGGTAGTTGTTGGTACAGAGAGGACAAGGGGAGTTTGGAGGCCCGTGCCCGGAGTGGGTTCCAGTGGCGTTCCTCGTCCATGGTCCGCGGTCTCGAGTTGTGGGGCGGTGAGGAAGGGTGCGAGTGGGTGGCCCACAAGGCGATTACGGGGTCCGATGTGGTCGTCCGCGAAGAGGGGTGTAGGGCGGTCCTTAAGTAGGACCTGCTTGTAGGGGTCCGGGAGGTTGGGAGATGTCATGGTGGAGTGATTTTTGTAATATTGTTGATACGCACGAGTGTCGTAGTATTGGACGGAGTACTCGGAATGTTTGAGATGTAGGCGGCGCAGATTCCGGCATGTGAATCGAATTCAAATTTGTGAAAGCTGCGCCTTGGAGTGTGTACCGTCTGATGTGCCTACGGATCCACTGACCTGGGTGAGCGAGGCTCGGGTGGGGAGAGGTGATCGGTGCCCGTCGTCCGACGGGCCCTGTGGTCACCAGTCTATCGCTCATAGGGAGGCCAAGCCCGGAGCGAAGACGGTCGGCGTTGCTCATCCGAGCTACCGACCCATCCCTTGTATTTTTTATGTCAGTAGTACTTTAGTAGTACTTCGGATCTTTTTACTGTCTTTAGTGACGGTAGGATACGTTAGTTCCCCCCTCGCATAGGTCGTCGTCGGTCCCGCCTCGATCCGTGCTCCACCCCGCCCGAGGTATTAGCCGCTCCTCCCGACGCAGCTCGCCACCTAGCCGAGTCTTCTCTCCTCCTTCGGGGGCTGAGAAGAGAAAATAACTAGGCTGCAGACGGTGTCCGACTGGCTCTCTTGCCCCCGAGCCAGATTTTCTCCTGTCCCCTGTCCTTTTCCCGTCTGTTTCCAACACCTATCCGATCGCGCTGTGGCCGTCCGTACCCTCCCCCGGTGGTTTACGTTGTTAGGGGGCCGCCTTTACGAGCAGTGTGCCGTTACGATAACCATATGCACACTGCCTGAGGCAGCCTATCGATAACCGGGTACCGACTAGGGAAGGGGTTGGAAGAACACAGGGATCGAGTCGCCGGTCCTCAAAAGATGGCGAGTACGGGAATTTTTCCAAAAACCCCCCGTACCGGGCTTTTCCGGCGGCGGGCGATCCTAAGGACCGCCGCCGCCAGACCGTGCCGCTCCTCCGGCTGCGACCAGCCTCCGTCCTGCGTAGCATCAGACCTCGCCCCTAGGGGAGACCTAAGGCTCTCGCAGGGCTGGCGACTGCTAGCGAGCGCTATCCCTAGCGCTGCTTCCCAGCTGTCCGCCGCCAGCGCCAACACCCTCGTCCCTCCGCTGATCCGTCCGTACCCCTTTTCGCCAAAAATATTTCGCAAACGCCGCCCCCGCCCCATCGTCGGGAGAGTATCTGCGAGTATTTAGTCGCGAAAAAGACATATCGGACTGGCCGAGCGGGAGATCCCTGTGCCGGTGTACGGATATTATGTTTTTCCAAAACCCTCCGTACATGGCTTCCCGACAGCTGTTGATCCCGCGGATCGCAGCTGCCGGTACCTCGTTCAGCCCCCTACCGTGCCAGGCCTGGCACGGCTATGGGGTTACCAGCGCCCACCGCGTGGAGGTAGAGGTAGGTGCCGACGGGCCTGCGAGCGCACCCCCCTCCGGGGCCGCCGCCGCTGCGCCGCCGGCGGGCGCCAGTTGATGGTGATGAATTGGAATGCAAGTAGGGTGATGTTTGTAAGGGAGAGGGCGTTGCCTGAGCGCCAAAGGGCGCCGGTAATGCAGCATTTTTGGATGTTGACGGTCATACATGTGTAGGCGCTGAAGGGGGAGAGTTTCCGGAGCTGGATGGACATGTTGGGGGTTGAATCTGTGGCAAGGCTGAGGTCGTCGGCGAAGCCGTGGCCGGGGTAGGTAGCTGTGGGTTCAGTGGGGTCAACGTTAGTGGCAGGGGGGGCCGGGCGGTATCCCCGGCTGCCCACTGTGAGCTAGCGGAGGAAGGATTCAAGGAAGAGGGTAAATAGGAAGGGAGTGAGGGTGTCCCCCTGCAAGGTGCCACGATCTATGTCAATGGACGGGGTGGGGCCGTACGGGGTAATGTGTTCGGTGGAAGAGACGCCGTGGAGGTGTTCGCAGGTGTCGACAAAGGTGGGGGGCATACCGAGTTGGCGCATG
The DNA here is from genome assembly GCA_026401115.1 of Tetraselmis chui. Lineage (NCBI taxonomy): Eukaryota > Viridiplantae > Chlorophyta > Chlorodendrophyceae > Chlorodendrales > Chlorodendraceae > Tetraselmis > Tetraselmis chui. Next base: position 6,101 of record JAPMLY010000125.1, read on the forward strand.
TGTTTGAACATGATGCGGTGGTCGGCTGCATTGAAGGCGCCCTTGAAGGTCTGTCTGGTCGATGTAGTCAAGGACTACGCGCGACTCGGTTGACCAGCCGCGGAAGTATCCAATCTTTTGTAACGTTTCTCCGGCGTTATAGGTTGTTGTCGCTGCTCTTTTATGTACGGCGTGTGACGTCGTCCAATTGAATCTTGCTAGGGAATGTAGATGGAGCGCGTTGTCGCGTACAACCTTATGTAGCCATCATGTGAGCTTGTTAGTTGTCCATTTTGTTTCTGGCAAGTCGATTGCTTAGTTAGCGCTATGTTGGGTATTTTCCGCAAGAAACTTTGCGTCGAAATGAATCGAAGTAACACATGAATTACCTTTGCATGTATGTTTGTCGGTAAGTGGAACAATAGCTTTCGCTCTGTTGTTGACGCGCCGCGTCACCCCTTTCTCGTACGATAGTACATGCGAATCCCGTCCGCCTTCCTTGGAAGCGGTGAGATCCTAGGTTACGGAATCGATGTATGCTCCACCCACCGCGGCTGAAAAACAAGCATAGTACTACAACTGTCGTACATGCTCTAAGCAGTCGTATTTGTTCGCGTGATGGTTTGACGTGTAGCGCCTTACCCGTTGTCGCATGGGTTTTGCTTAAGTGGGCCACGTCCAACAAGCTCGCGGTTAACTAGAAGCCGTGCCGGGAGGTTCATGCTCGCATGCATTTGTTTATTAGACAATCCCTTGCTAGCGCGACGGAGCAAGAGACAGCTGCGCATGCTCCATGGCATGTACAATTGATAGCGTTGTGGTGTGTTACTATTGACGCTAATGTCTCATATGTTTACAATAATGAAAATTATAACACTAGTGATGATGGCGGCTTGGTTACCATGTTCTTCTCTCACCCCAACAATGAGAGTCATTCACCCACTTGTAAAACTATGATGCAAACGTAAGATTTTCCATATGCAAACTAAGCAGCGCCAATAATAAGATAACGACACCAAGAGGGGACATTCCATATATCAACATCAGCCCTTCTTGCGCTATCACAATACGGTGTATATCCATTCACATTCTCGATAAGGAATCATTTTCATCTATGTCAGCATATGTTTGTTTGTTGAGGGTTAGGCGTAATGCCTGTGCAAAAATCGTACACGACAATAATTAGCATCCGTGATAGCATTATCTATGATCAATTCTATGCAATGATTAGAGTGTAACGAAGCTCATACACAAAGTGGGTTCCCGTTTCTTCGGTATCGTTTTAATGTGGGTGTGTATTGGAAAACATTTACGTGCAAGATTGTACTAATATGATTGAAGTATGCGGCGCAGAGAAGCGATTAAAAAAATCATCAGTACTTTACATGCGTCTCCTCAATAATCATACACGAAGAAAGTGAGCAGAAATAACACCGATATTTATAATCAAGTAATTGACGTGATAATGTGAAAAATGCTCGAGATCACACGGATGTGAAAGAGGTCCATCTCCAGTCTTACAGGCATCTAATGTATTTTGCACATTACTAAGAGGTACATGTGGTATGCAGAAGCAAACTCTATCCCATGACAACATGCAAACCTCATGAAGTCGAACTTTCAGATTAAGGAAAATGAATGCCATGATCATTGATTACAATTGACACCATACCCGCACTACAAAATAACAACAGCAACACTAGTCCTAATTAGATTGCTGTCGGGCAGAAGCGATGACATGGGTAAGCAGCTGCATTTGCCTATCTACGCCCCAGCGCGTGCTTGATGTGCGCCACGGCCTCCAGGTTTTCAAGGTCGGAAATCAGCTGCTCCAGCGCATCCGGCATGACGACCTGGTGAAGGTGCCTCCACAGCGCCTTGCGCTTCTTCTCCGTAAACGTAAAATCGAGTTTTGGAGCCGCCGCCTCGACACTCCCCTCCACGCGCGGGGACAAGCTACGACTAACTTTTATGGCAGCGAAAGCGCCGCGCCATCGTTTCGCTGCAAGACTCGACCGCCACTTCTTCTGAATGAACGACACCGCAGCGAGCGTCCGTTTGATATGCTCCGCTTTCGCGTTCACCGGCTGCACGTCCACGTCAAACTCCAGGATCTGGTACTTCTCAACCATCCCCCATAGCTTGTCGTCCTCCGTCAAAATGAGGTTACGGCCGTCACCGTAGAAATTGAGCAGCAGGTTAGTGATCTTGCCGCCCTCCTGATTCTTTTGTCGAGCCTGTCACAGTATCGAGCCATCGTGAACACAACGGCATCGCTATCGTTTCGCGACGACGACGAAGATCCACCCGCGCGCGCACCCATTATTGATTGTATCCGTGATCGCCCGAAGAGACACGCTCAACAAAGGGGGGGGGGGGGGGGGGGGGGGGGGGGGGGGGGGGGGGGGGGGGGGGGGGGAGACCGCGTTCCGCACGAGAAAAATCGTGTGAACTTAATCCATATGAAATAGATTATGTATATGTCATCCATCAAACCGCAACGGTAAGCGGCAAGTTTCAATATTTTGTAAACACAACCATATATTCAAAGAGTCGGCGATTTCAAGGGACACCCTGAGCGTCGCAGTTAAATTACTTTTAGTGTCTACGCACTGCACCTCAATTTCGGCACATGCTCGAATACAAGACTTTTTCATTTGCACCTCGTCCTCGAGCCCTGCCTTTGAGGTGCCTCAGGCCAAGTGCAGAACCTGAGCAAGAGGAGTTGCCTTGCGTTTGGAAGATAAATGATGGTCTGGATCATCATAATTCTGCTTCCAGCTATGGCAAAGTACCGTCTACCCACATAGCGCGGTGATTTACAGACCCCTAATAACAACACTGTACAATGACAGCAGATTCGATTTGCAATTGTGGAGATGATCAAACAATTTCTCAAGTATCGTTGGCGCTGCGCCGCATCGATCTTCAGAGGTGATCGGACTGTGTCGTCTTAATGATGGGGGTGTGTTATAGTGGATTATTCCTCAAAAAGTCAAAATACATAAGAAACATACCACTGACATTCTTAGTAGAAAAAACTAAAGTAGCCACACATGTTTTTTACTTGGGCTACCGTTTGGCTTAAGTTGACTTTGGTTTCCAATTTTCAACGGGTGACAGACTAAAAATTCACGTACTAGGTGTAATGCGTAATCCATGAGAGGGGGGTGGGAGGTGTTTACTACCTTGTAGAGGGAGGTGGCGAGGTAGCAGAGGCGCATCGCCGTCTCGCGCCCCTCCTGCGTTTTTAGCTGGAGTCGGAAGTGGACTCCGTAGGGGCGCGGCGTGAGCGACATGAGCTTGTGATAGCCGAGCCGCTGGTACACGTTCACTTGCTGTAGAAACAGGAGCGCAAATAGAGTGAGCCACGAATACGATGACTTTTGCCAAATCATTGGAAATGTCAGGGATTCAAAAGTGGCGATACAATATCAGAGGAAAAGAGGATATCCAGTGAGCTGCAATAATTCATACACCGCAAAACTGAATACTAAAAATGCAGTCAATCAAGTATTCGATTGTGATTCAAATGTGTCCCATTTTTGTTGTTAGATGATTCGACAGGGACTTGTAATGCCGAAATTATACAGTCAAATGCACATATATGGGCAATTTACACGTTTGAATATAGTTTTATAGAAACATTACATTTATTTTCCTTATCATTTACAATAGAAATTCGGCGTCATGCATCCCAATAAGATATACACAATAGAAACGTGCATTAAAAATGCGATACAACGTAGTAAAAAGTGATGGAAGCAACACGTTTTCTGATAGCGACAGAATATGAGTCAACAAAGTTTAAGGTCCGACCTCCTCACTCGTCAGCTTGGCTACCACGGAAGGCACAAACTCGGCGCGGTCCGTGACGGAGGTCCAGAGGGCGGTGATGGCCATGATTCGGTCGCGTTGAAAGGTGAGGACGCCCAACAGGCGGTTGAGCTGGGCGCAGGTGAGGTTGTGGTTGTGGGCCCAGCGCAGCACCGCGCGCCGCACGCGCTCCAGCCGTTTGCTGCAACAGGCGTCGATCCCGCGCGATATCTGTAAACACGCACATTACGTTACAAATTAGCAATATTAGCTGGTTACAGAAAACAATGAGTAATGTCAATGGCGTGTGATCTTTTCGGACATGGTCACCCATGAATTCGCCATAACGGCTACCTTAACGATAGGAAATGCATAGGGAATCGCGGGAAATCAAATTGAAGGTTAACATAAGTCTAGGAAACTAAATATCCAGTTTTGATGTTTAAGACTTCGAGCAGAACAACTTATTTGCAGGTAAGATAGTGAAGTTTCGTGGTAGTAAGTTTGTTTTGGGGTAGTGAAGCAGTGCTACGTGCCTGCTCCGCTTCAGCTATAGCGTCGGCGTGCATAGCCTTAGCGACCTGCTCGTGCAGCTCCGTCGGTAACATATTGGCCGGGTAGTCGATGAGCTCGACGAGGTGTCGAGTTGCAAGACTACTCGGCATCGCCTCGAGCACCGCGGCGCAGAGGTCGACACCGCCGGGAAGTCGCGCTAGTAGCTGCATCATACGTCGACGCGTCCCGTCGCTCATGGAAACCAGCAGAATTTTGAGCTCCTCGTCATCGCGGCAGCTCATCGTGTAAAAGGCCACGAGACGCTCGTGGTCGGTGAACTCCGCGCTACCGATTCCCTCGTCCGTCCCCGCCGCGCCTCCCCGGCCGCCCCTTGCCTTGCTGCCGGGCGGGGGACCCGACTGGCTCTCTATCTTCGGCTCCCACGCAAGCGGCAATCCCTGCGAGTCGTGGAGAGGGTGCAAATTGTTAAAATGCAAAAAATGTGCAATTGGCTGCGCGTGAGGAGGTGAGATGGGAAAACACACTAAACTGAAAGATTGAACATGAGTGTCGTCGTGGGTTAAATTAATGTTTGGGCAATAAGGACATACAATATGGTTTGTTACATATCGGCCTATCGGTTTGTGTTCCGACTCGGGGCATACTGACACACTTACTCGTCAGACATCGAACGATTTATAGATGTAACAAATTAAAAAATTAGACCAAAACAGAATAAACATAGTTACCATAGACGAATCACGACGGTAAGTACGCAAAATATGTCCTTTAAGACAGCAATCAAACACACTGCGCTTACGGCCCTCAATAATCTGAGCAACAGACGGAGGGACACATTCCCGATATTGTAGCGGTGACCTAATAAAAATGTATAGAGTATTTGGATGTCATACATATATATTTCGTATGTGTGTGTGTGTGTGTGTGTGTGTGTGTGTGTGTGTGTGTGTGTGTGTGTGTGTGTGATGTTGCATTTCCGATATCACAGCGATGACCTAATAAAAATGTTTGCATGTTTCTGCGCGCGTGAATGAACATACGCGTATATATCTGTAAGAAGTTGCTTGACGTGGATGCCCGTTGGTGCGACGTGATTGCCACTTGATAGAATAAAAGGACGATACACGCCCCTCTTCCTACTGTCATGCATGTAATCAGTACTCTCTAACTGGTGAAGGTTCCCTATTAATAGACTTCACCCCCAATAAATGAACAACATGGCACTGACACGCGGGTTTCTTTACCTCCAAGGTTACAGCGACGCTCTTGCCGGATTCCTGCAGGGGTCCACGAGGCGTCGAGGACTGACTCCCCATCGGCACCCGACGCGTCGGCGCGCCTACGACGTCACGGGGTGTCGCCCCGCGTGCGCTGTCCATAGGTTTGGTCGGATATTTCGCACTGTGAGTATGCAAAGTACAGCAAAGTTCTGTATCGTCAGCAGAACGAGGTGAGTACCAATAAAAGACACGGAACTTGACTGACAACGCTATCATTGTTATTGACGACTTTATTTGGATACCATGCATTAGCACACTAGATATGGCGTATATAGGTGCCACCTGCAAGACGAGGTTAGCACTCGTTGTCAGCGGCAACAGCTTCACGCACAACATAGTAATGTTCATAGGTGCCAAGGAAAAAATATAATGGGACTTCTTATGCTTCATATTCATCACGAGACCACGAAAAGTATTCGTGACGTAAAATTTCTCACTGTCGGGAACAAAGTACAAGAATCGAAATGCACGGACTGTTCTTCACAGTGCACACTACTGTTGGACTATCCGATGGTGAGGTGGTCGCGGACCTTTGGATGGGGAGCAATGCCTGCGCGAGCGGCAGGACTGAGACGTTGGGCAGCTTGTGCCACCACGACGGCTGCACCCCTCCCATTTTGTTGGTGTTACTGCGTGTGAGGGCACTGACGACGTGACTTCGGGAGTCTTCCTTGATAGCCGAGGAGAAGGCGGTCTACGGGGAGACGCACACAGTGGCAGACGAGTGATATACCCGTCAGTCGATATCCACACCCGATTAGTTATCCACAATATAAAGCAGTTATTCAAAGTTGTCTCCACTCTCTCTTTGACGGCGACACGTATCATCAACATTTTCACTCTCCGCGCGAGATTTTCGTCTGCCGCCGCTTCCGTCACGCCTCATGAAAAACAACGTAACACATGTTGCGTCGTTCAAACGCGCCGACTGCTCGCCTACTGCTACGTGTCGTGATGAATATTGTGACTTGCCTTTGTTGTCCGTAGTTAAACGTGGCACCGCACAGTCGATGTATATTGCAAGCAATCATGCTTATGTGTGTGCCGCCGCGTTTATGCCCATCCGAGAACGGAAAGCGCGTTACCTTCAGCTTGCTCGCCTTCGGCTTCGGCTTCTCTGACGACTCCCCACCATCTGCTGACTCGGTCCGGAAATCAAGTCCGGCGCGGCTAGGGTGCCTCTTCAGCTGCGCCGCCTTCCTCGACAACGACGCCTCCACCACCGCAGAGTGGAAATCGCTGTTGTACTTTATGTAGGCTCGCCGCACCTGCATTTCACAACAATTTGCAGAGGCAACGGCAAATAAAAAACACTGCGCCAGAAATGCCTACGCTTACCCTTTAGACGGATATCGATATACAGGTTTTTTATTCAAGTAGTTGGCGTATTGAGTCTTGTCGTGAGCAAATCCGGAGGAAAGACAGGTTTATTACTTGTCTTCCTTTCTGTGGTAAGCTATTGCTTTCGTTCCTTCTTCCCCTATTTATGCTCGCGACATCAGCAACACTGCCCTACGCGCGGACATACACGAATCTCAGATCGCATTCGCTCTGACTATACGGGTACCATACTCCAACACAGTCCAACACCTTTCAAGCTTCGCTGCTTGCAACAGCTTGTGTAAGCTCAGTATCAGCAATAATGCCTTTCTTAGGGCGTCGTCATTTTTGCAAGCACCCGTAGCTGCACACTCTCCTACATCTAACTAAAGCCGGGACAGCTTCAGCCTGAAACGCCGTGCTTCCCCCTCGCGCATACTAATTATTTTCTCCATTTCCTTTAATCGCTAATGATTAAATCACGATTGCCGCTACCGATGTATGCTCTTCTCACACACCCAGACCGCCACTTTCGCTGCCGCCATCCCTTTCGCGAGATCGTGGCTGGCGTAAGTAGCACCCAAACTAACCTAGATAATAAAATAATATGACCAGGAAGGTTGTGTTCGTGGTTTAAGACGGCCGTCATCCGCGTTACTGGGTGAGAAACAAATACGATGGGTGAGTCTATTTACGCAAGTAATTCAATTCTGTGTATAGCAGTTCAAACTTACTTACCAATTTGAAGACCTGTTCAAACCCTAAGCTTCACACCCTAATCGGAACATCTGAACGCCAGACACGACAGATACACACCCATTTCCGCATCGAAAAAAGAATGTTGAAAGTGGCCAAAAAGGGAGTCCCGACCTATAACAGCTCAAAAGTGTCCTTCCGGTTTCAGAAAGCCTTGAAATCAACGGACAGAATAACCCAAATCAAAACGATGACTCAGGGTCCGTTTCCTTCGAACTCGCAAATGCGGCGGATAAGGCGGACTCAGGAGCGTAGCACACCTCGTTTATGAGGCGACCAAACACGACGTCGGTGGCCGCCTCCCCTTCCGGCGCCTCGACCTGGCTGATGTAGTCAAGGTGCAGGATGCCGCTCCGGGGAATAATGAGGCTGTCCAGCGCCATCGGCGCCGCGAAGCCGAGCGGTCGCCCGTTCAGGGTCACATTCCGCCAGTTCACCAAAAAGGGGTGTTTGTCGTATTCGGCCTGACAGAGCGGACAGAGTCAGAAAAGGGCCGATGATAATTAACGGAAACTCTTCGCATCCTTCTACATTAATTTGCTAAAATCTACGTGTGTGTGTGTGTGTGTGTGTGTGTGTGTGTGTGTCTGTCTGTCTGTCTGTCCCTTTATCATCAGCTCGATTAAATTCGGTACTACAAATGTGATATTTTTATTTGGAACGACACATCACGAGAAGTTCGGATGACAAACATAAAACGAGAGTTGGCCGACTCGAAATCGCCGCGAGGAAGGTGCTGAAGTGGGCGCAAAAGGGGGTGAGCACTGGGAGCTCACCTCCCACAGGCTGGCGTCGCGGAGGCGGATGGCCATAATGTACTCAAAGGGATGCTCGAGCTGCAGGTAGTAGCGGCCCGTGAGGTTCCGCGGGTCGATGTGGTACAGCAGCCCCGTCTTTGAGCGGAACGATGCCAGGTTTTCCTCGTCCAGCACGTGCGCGACTGGGTCGAAGTTCAGCGGGTCGATGCAGCGCCCAAAGAGAAGCAACGCCGCGGAGCAGCTCTCGCTCGTGCCTGTCAGCCAAGTCCAAGATGTTTTTATTCGGCAGCGCTAATGACAGATCTGAGTAAACAGCAATAAAGAATCGGGGAATATCGATATTGTACTTTACCCCGCGTTATTTCATATATTTCATTTAAACGTTAACTGATTCATTTCAAAGTAGTCCCCCCAGAAATGAGTAGTCCCCCCTGACTTACAATATTTTAGGAGTCTGTTAATTAGACCATCACATTTTCTAAAATATCATCGAGGAGCAGAAAACGATCAGAAAAAGTGAGGCGGAGGGGGGACTCAAGGGTATGGCCGAAATATAAACTTGCAATTCAGTAGTGCCTAGTGTCCTTGGCCTACGCTACATAGGTGCTTGTTTAGGGTTTAGCATCAGTTGATTTTGGGGTTTAAGGCTTAGGATTTGAGGTTAACAAAAATATATCCTCAACAGTGCTCGTTGACAGTACTTAATTGTGCATGTGCGTCTATCCATTCCTCAATATGGGGACCTAAACAAGTTGAGGAGTGTGCGTGTGTGTGTGTGGGGGGGGAGGAGGAGGGGGCACCCAAAGCACAGTATGACAAAGCAATGGCCTTACACAATACTAACTGCATGTATTGCTTGATCGAGTCCAGCACTAACTAAGCGTAGTTAACCGCTGCAAATACCCGTGGAACGCCCATTTGATGGCGGTGAGGACAGTACGACTTCAAAGTCCCGACCTTGGCGGAAATTAACGGAGGATACATTGAAAATGAAACCATAGTAGTGTCCGATGTGTCCGAAGCGGCGAAAGCGGTCATAATTAGGGAGAGATGAAAGGCACCTTTGGGGAACTTTTGGAGGAGCTCGTACGCCTGTCGCGAGGAGAACCAAAACATGGAGGTCAGCAACCGCACGAGCGCCAGCATCCAGGGCGTCTCCGCGCCGTCCAGCGTTCCCGGCTCCTTCATGTGGTTCAGGCAGAAGTTCACCACCACCTGCGGCGCCACCTGCACAGCAACAGAGAAGAGCGGGTCGGCGCGGAGAATCAACTAACTGTGTTGGCTTCGAAACACAAAACACTGTCGGCACCGACACCCCATCGGGCGATGAAAATAGCAAGCTATCTTACCCTACGCTTCTTAGTATGCTTGCTTGTATTCATGCAGTCGTCGAATTATTCGAATCAATAAAGAAAGGATTGTACTACTGAGAGGGACGTGCTGTCTGTTTGCGGGTCAGAAACTCAACCGCGGAATTATCTGAACGCGGTATTTGGTCACAAGCTCGACGGCACGCACCACTGTGTCATTCTCGGGGATGACGAGCGGCGCGACCGCGTTCAGCGACATTTTCCCAGTCACGCTGGTGCTGGCGAGCGACGCGTAGTGCGCAAAGTCTTCCTCTTTCAGCCTCTTTCCGCCCAGCTTGACCGACTTCAGATTCAGCTCCTCGCGCTCCTGCGAGAATCGGTACAGCTCCTTCCACACTTGGACGTTGGACGGGACGTCCATGTCCAGATCGTACGATATCTGGCGGTGGCAGGGGAATTCAAGTACAGATAATGCCAAGGATTGTTAGACCGGTCTTCCGTTAAAAATATTACCATTATTCAAGGAAAAAGGGAATTAATCGGGCCACACCGTCCGCCAATATCACATACGTTTCAGAAAGAGGCGTATCAAGATACATGCGCGAACAGTGATTGCATCACAAACCCTGAAATCACAAACCCTAAAGTTAAGCCAGTAGAAGAAGATAAGCAAAGACCGAAGGGGCGGCCGCACTAAAAAAACATATCAGCTTAGGCATTATATAAGTAGGCAAATCTTACATTATGGAAAACGTCTCATTGAATTTTTTTGCTTTGGGTGATTTTAGTTTGATTACAACATGGGTCAGGAAAAAAACCAAAAAGTATAATTACAATCCGATCACCCGACTGTTTCAAAATCAAGATGATCAAATCATAAAGCAAGCAATGCAAATATGACAACGACAGAAACCGATTGCGGATTTCGATTATATGTAATACTTGAGGTAGTCTACAAACGTGTTTACATAAATAGTGGTAGATAAAAAGCATGCTGATTGGATTACCAAATAAACCCAGGAACGAAGAAATATCCCGGATGACAGCATGTTTTTGCAAAATTCACACCCAAGCGGTTTCGCTATAATGCTAACTTGAATGCATTATGGTTAGGAGTGAAGACCTGCGGGAAGAAGGGGTTGAAGTGCTCCGCATCGCTGCACACCCAGTCCTTCATATCTTTGGTTGCGTACAACTTGCGCGCGTCTTTGGCAAACAGGCGCGGCGCCTTGAGCCCCGTCGCCTTCTTGTCCCCCTTTTTGTCCTTCCCCTTCTTTGACTTGACGTCCGAAGGCATGTCAAGTTCGCGCGCCTCTGCCAATGTCATTCGCGTGTCCTGTACCCCAACAACCGCCGTACCAGTACATCAAAGGACCGACTTTGCATTCTGATTGATAAAATCAAAACGCAAACCAAGCTAAAGGATGTATTTGCAAAAGTGCGGAGTTGTAACGTTCTAGTACTATATGCATTATGTACAACGCTCTAGTACTATGTCCATATTAACATTTTGTGCGATGAAATCGAGTGAACAATTACATGAGGAAAACAAAAATCGTTGTAAATTATGGACATTTTTTTTTATGTTTGGTATACTATGAACTGAATATTATTGTGTATAATACTTAGAACGTTGATTAAAACTTCTGTCCGCACTCAAACAGAATAGCAAGCTGTTTTAAAATGCGAAAAATCATAAACAAAGCGATCCCTCAAAGGGGAACAGCTGGTAGCCTATGTAACAACCAACAGTTTGCTCGCGTCCGCATTGCGTCTGAAGTGGCGAAGTAAGACTGTGCCAGAAAACTATATTTGCTGCTTTGCGCAATTGTCAATTGTCATAGTTGGCGGGTGGCTTACATCAAGCGACTTCCCGGGTCCCCTATCCAGCTTGTTGGAACGGAACAGGCTACATCGGTTCATGGTGATCTCGCAAGTTGACGTCGCAGGGCCGCTCGCAGTCGCTGAGCTCTCATGCGCCTGATGCAAACGAGCAAAAACAGTCATTCATGCAACGATGGTGCTCGCATACACCGAAATGAAGAAAAATGTACGCACTCTACAATATTGTGCCAATAACCGCGAATCCGTCTTTTGGTATACCAATTTTGCATACCAATTTTAGCTTCAATTCTCCAAGATATAAAGATATACCACATATTCTTACTATTTTTACATTTTGCGACGTAAATCCAAGCAACATATGTGTCCTCCCCAAATCCACCGATGTACATCTTCTTACGTGACTAAGACTTTTGTGCCAAACTTGAATATCTGGTAAAATGTAAAACCATAACATTTACATACTTTTGTGCGTAACACATTCCTGTATGTATGGGATATGTTCATTCGACATGGCGTACCTCCGAGGTGAGGCCGAGGTCGGCGGAGGCCAGTCCCTTGAGGAGCCAGTAACCGCCGAGGAAGCTTATCTCGTTGCCGTCGATTGTGAGTGAGCGCAGCGGCACAACGGTGTTGCTTCGGTCAGCGGTGCCGCCATCCTCGCCACCCCCCGGCGCCCCGTCGTCGTGGTGAATGCTGTCCATGCGCCCCCGCACCACCTCGCTCAGCGCCATACATGAGCCCACCTGCACCGCGTGCAACATATCGTGCATTCAAACAACACGAAAGCCTCACACACACACGAGTTTGGAAAGTTTACGGCACACGGGTTGATACATCATATAACGATGTCAGGGCAAGTTAGCAATTCCTTGATTTAAATACATCGCCTTGGCAAACATCGATAAATAACTCACTCATCAGGATGCATTTCACCTTAACATCACTACTTTATATAACCATCCCTGCAACCCTCCCCATAAAAAAACAAACACAGGTGACCAAAAACGTAAATCATCTTAGACGCAAGGACATTGCATCGATACATGCACGCACACATACGCACACACACACGCACACACACACACACACACACACGCACACACACTCACGACTGAGTCCGAGCAGAGCGATTCATTCCACCTACGCACCTGTAAATGGTTGCAACTGAGGTCCACCCACTCCATTGTGCGGTGCAAGACAAGGCTGTGCGCGATGTAGGAGCCGCCCACGTCTCCCAGCGCATTGTGGCTCAGGTCGAGCCCCATGAGGGAGGGGTGCTGCCGCAGCATCTCCGCGAGGGCCTTGCCACCCTTGGCACGAATGTTGTTCCAGGCGAGTCTGAGCACCTCCAGTTCGGTGTTCTCGTGCAACATCGCCGACAGCTTGGCAGCGCCGATGTCGCCGATCGCGCAGCGACGGAGGTCGAGCGAGCGAAGCGGGTGCGACTTGGCCACCGCGGGCCCCAGAATCTCCACCCCCTTGTTGCCCAGCTCGACGCCCACCATCTACCAACGTAGAAAGAACCGAGGCATAGAAAACTATCGTCAGAACAAGTCGAGAGCATGCGCTGCAAGTAAACCCATTCCAAAGCTTTGAATTTTGAATATCTCGACCTAAGACGAAGATTTTCAGGCTATCCATTTTTTCGAATCCTTATTTACTGTTCGGTCCACACCAACGCGGTTTTAGAGGATCATACAACTTGCTGACTAAATTTTGGACACATGTATATACAAACATGTGGCACCCTCGGTTTGCTCAATGCTTTGCTGTAATTTGTCAGCACACGATACATGTAATTGTGTCACTTTATGTACTGAGTACTATTTTACTCGTCCATCCGCTTTTTCTGGTCTCTGCAAGTTTTATGGTTTCGAACAAAACGGTATTAGGTTTCCAACATCAACCAGCCCATCCATGCCTTAAATTAAGTAACTAACCACACCGGACGTTACTATTGTGCTCTCGTCACAATTTGGAACGTCGTACTCAATGTCAAATTCAAGTACGTTTGTCTTAGCACGCGACTAATTTACTGAAAGACAATGAGTAGTTCAAGCAAATTGCGGGCTCGTACCGTGAGGGTGTGTAGTTTGGTGTGTGTTTGGTCGTCGGCGAGCAGCGAGGCGAGCGGTTTGGCGGCCTGCCAGGTAAGGCGCTTGTTGTTGGAGATGTCGAGCTCCGTCACCCGCGAGCCCTTGAGGTCCCGCAGCGTGATGAGGAGCGCGCCCAGGCCAACATCGTCAAAGTTGTTGCTGTCGATGCGGATGGCGGTGAGGAACGAGCAGCCGCGGACGCAGCTCACGATGGCGGGCATGTACTCGTTGCCCAAACACCTGACAGATGCGTGAAAAGAGAGAGCTTAGAAATAGGGTAATTGAGCCAGGGACTGTTACGCTTTGACATATTTTGAGAGTGGACACCGGGCGTAATAGTTCGTCATATGTTGATTATACGGAATGATAGTGTACTGTGTTTTAAGCAGACAAGATTTGCTGAAAGTAACTAGCGAGGGAGAAAGGGACACTGCCCAACTTGCTCAAATAAACTCCATAATAAGTCAATGAAGGGAGGCAAGGCGACATAATATCAAACAGAGGTAAAAAGAAAAAACTATATGAATAAGTGGAGAAGCCCAGATAAACAAACAAACAAACAAACAAACAAACAAACAAACAAACAAACAAACAAACAAACAAACAAACAAACAAACAAACAAACAAACAAACAAACAAACAAACAAACAAACAAACAAACAAACAAACAAACAAACAAACAAACAAACAAACAAACAAACAAACAAACAAACAAACAAACAAACAAACAAACAAACAAACAAACAAACAAACAAACAAACAAACAAAAATAAAGATAATATAAGATGGCAAACCAACACAATGCGATGCGAAAAACAGCACAACACAAACCAAACAGATTACATAAACAACCACAACCACATTGAACGACAGAACCGAAACAAATAGGAAACAATGAAACACACACACAGCAACAAGAACACAGCCATACACACACAAGCACACACATACGCACACACCACCACACACACGCACAAGCACATAATATCACATCCACACACTCACACACATTTCAGCGCCCGCGCAAAGAATTACGCTTTCGTGCACAAATTAAGAATTCAAACATCCGGCATACCTGTGCGAAAGAACCAGACCCTTATTCGCGCGCCCCTCCCCCTGCGTCATCATTGTCTCCAACGACAGCGGCGGAGGCGCCGATGTCGGCGGCGAACTCTTTTCGGTCGTCGACCGTCCCTTTTTTCGGAGCTTTCCAACATTCGCCGTCGTCGCGGTCGCCTGCGCACGAACTTTGTGCTCCCGCTCGACCTCCTCCCGTTCCACGGTCCCAATGCGAACGTCCGGGAGCACTTCCTCCATCGACAGCTCCGCAATCAGGTTATCCGTCGTCAGAGTCGTCTTAGGCATCACTCGACTGCTCTGCATGGGGTGCGAGCGCATCGCGACGCCGGCCGTCGACCCAAACCCGCGAGGCGTCGACTTCGGTACTCCTTCCGCCGTCCCCGGCCGACTCCCGACCACCGTCGACTTCATGCTGCGCAGCGACTTACCCACGCTGCTCTGCTCACGATTCAGCACCAGCCCCTGCGGCGTCGACGGTACAGAACAGTTATCGTCAAAACGGAGGAAAAAAACATATAATCCACTTAATCTTTGGAAAATGATCAACTGAAAATCGTGCGTCAGTCGTAGAGACATGAACCAATACTTAATTCAATCCTGCCTGTAGCTTATATAATCTATAAGGCCATCACAATTTAATAGCGTGTTTTTGAGCCCCCCATTCAGAAGAGTGGATTGCCTCACATGCACAACAAAGTACTGTCAAAAAGCACTGCTGAGGATATTGTTTGTTAACCCCAAATCCTAAACCTCAAACCCTAATAAAACAAGCCCTAAATCCTTCACCTATGACGCGTTGATAATACACAAAGTATTGTTGGGTCGACAGTTTATATTTCGGCCATATACGCTCAAAATCCCCCCCCCCTCCCTTTGTAATTTTATGGGCGTTTTCGGCACTTGCAACACATGATGAAAATGAGGTGGCCTCATGCGAAAGCGTGGATAGGAAAACGGAGGGCCCGAGAATCATTATTTTCGGTAAGTAGATTTCGATGGCTTTGACGAAAGTGATTGAAGTAAAATATAAAACTCAACGACATTATATCAGTGACGGTAAAAGACATAAAGTCACTTGTATTCAAACAGATGTCGAATTACATTGTACAGAACATGCAATGATAGCGATCAAGAAGTTGATAATATTGCTGTTTCAGTTTATGTAAGCAAAGACTTATCCCACGGAGCGGCTGCACCTGTATCCGATTCCTCGGCGACATGTCGACCGTGGTCGCATAAGACAGCAGCCTCTGCGGCTTCGACAGCGAACTCGCCGTCGATAGGCGGCCCGGGCTGCTCGCGGTGTGTGCGCGTCCGTAAGGGATACCAGACTGCGGCCGCGGTGATTCGAAATCGCTCGCAAGCGCGGAACCCGGCCGTGCCGAGGAGCCGCGACTGGGGATGCCACGAGCCGGCATATCAGGAACCTGCTGGTGCGCGTCAGCATCTTGGATACTGTTCACAAACTGTTGCTTTCGCACCGCCAGGCTGAGCTTCTCGCGGGTCTGCTTCTCCGCGCGCTCCAGATTAACGAGCTCCTGCTGCGTGAACCGAGTCCCCTGGACCGTCGCAAAATCGCAACGTAGCAGCAACGAAGAGGAAGCACGTCAGCAAATAAGACCGTGCTGGCCATTTCCATTACCTTAGTCCCATAATTTAGTGTAAACTTACATACGGTTAGCGCGCAAATGCGGGTCGTCGCTCCGGAAAGAATACCGATAAGTTAACATAGCGTATTCATGGGAACTGAGCGATACCAAAACCTTATAGTGAGGGGACGACAAAGGGCGGCATCGTGGTTATATGATAGATGGCAAGGGCGATCAGTGCATCCTCGCGAAAAGGCCGGCTCAATAAAAAGTATTGTCCTGACTGAATTTCCGTCAATAATATCATTTACATTGTCACAACAACTAATGAGATGAGCATGTGAGGAGTATGTTCTATCACAACGAAAGGATCCGGATTTGTCAGGCGGCGAGTGGTCTCTTCACAATGGGCCATAAACGTTTCTGGGTTTAATCTAATGAATAAATAGTACGCCAACACGTGTCAATAAGATATAAGCAATCGGCAACCTCAGACGAGATCCCGGAAGACAACACACAATTATGATATGATACTAATAATTGAAATACGATGTATATAATTCTTACTATCATTTATGATAAAGGTAAAACCGCTAATTCGGATAAACATTTCTTTGAAAACACATTAATTGTTTCTTTCTCTGGCAATACAAATAAAAGACAAGTAGCTTGTACCCCCCTGTGGGAACTGTTGACGGCCATAACACGTTCGGTCTCCACAGCCAATAAATCAGTTATTCTGGGAGAGGGAAAATAGTGTGGGAATGGCACAGCGGCAACCTTGTCATGCCCCCATCGCTCCCCCGCTTGCTGGACCCAATGAAATTTGAACATGTCACGGTTTGCCGATATCCGCTGCAGCTCATCCGCCAACAGGTCGTCCTCCGACTCGTACTCCGACTCCTCACTGTCATGAAACACCTGACTGGCCTCGTTCGCGTCGATTCCGTATGCCCTGCAATAACTCGGGTCCTGCACACACACAAAACACACTACATTCAATATTGGAATCTGGAGGCTGTCATCTAAAATAAAATTATACCATTGTGTTGCTTACATTCCTATCATGGTCAGCAAACAGATAATCGACAAAAAACGTGTCATTTCTTACTTACAAGGTTTGGAATTTTTTATCTATGCACATCAATAGTAATGGTACCCCCAATAATATTCTGCGAGCTTGCAACTATTAAGTCGTAGCGAGAAGGAGCGATAGGCCATCAGATTCACCCGCCACACAATCTTTTTTTCTGTGGAGCTGATGGGCTGCATGAAACAGAGGGGCATGCAGATACTCACGGCTATTAGTTGAAGGATATCCGCGGGCTCTGCTCCCGGGAATTTCCGCATGAGCTGCAGCATCTCCTCCGGGTACTGCGCAGCCGCGTCCTCCATGCGCGATAGCGCCCGCTCTGAGGTCGCGAGTCGCGAGGGGCTGCGAGACGGGCTGCGAGACGGGCTCCGGGAGGACGACCTGCTCCACTTGGGGCTAACCCTGCCGTTGGCGGCTTGTCGTCCGGGAGACCATGCCCGCCTCCTGAGCCGAAACATGTGCGGAAGTGCACGAAGAGAGTCAATCTTGAGTTCCCGCTCCTTCAGTCGGGAACGCGTAGTCTGTATTAAGCTTGTGTAAAACAAACAAAGGGAACATCGACCATCACGGATACTACTGTGCATTCGGTAAAAATGCAGCAGCGCCTGCTGTTATGTGCTTTTGATTATTTATTCCAAAGACAGCAGTGGTATCACCAGTAAAGAAGTGAAATAAAGAAAAGGGGCACATACGCCCATGCGCTTTTAGTCATATCAAGGAAAGACAGCAGAAAATACACCTGAATGATAGAATGCTGTTAATTTGAATTTTCTCTATGGAATCGTTCCTGTGGTCAATTTGAAATAAGGGGATCCTGATTTAAGGTAAAATTAAAGGCAATTATTTCAAGGAAAACTTCTGAAGGGGGAGAAACTTCGCAATTTGTGGGTTTTCTTTCACAAAACTGGATATGTACAACTACATGTCTAGTTTTGATTCTGTATTTCTTTTGTTTTTCCTCCACTGCTTTTTCTTGTAAGAAAATTATGTTTCTGTATTTGCTGTCATTACGATATTGACTATATAATATATAGCGATATAGACGCTAACATTCAACGCACGACGCAGTATTATATTGCCTGTTTCAATTGAATGATACAATTTATAAACAATAAAACATTTCTTACAAGAAAAAGCAGTGGAGGCCACCAAGCAAATGGAAGAAAAGAGGAAAAAACCTAAGCCCGAGGAACAAGAAGGCATGCCACAGCGTCAGCATATACCATACATAAACACTATTCTTCTCAGAGGGTGCGAAACGGAGGGGAGGGGGGTACTAGTAATATCAATCAAGATGACCTTGCGGAAACAGAGACCAATCACATACAGCAGTGCCGATTAAATAATAAAGGATTTAATAAATCAATAGTGCTTCCTTTTGCCGTGCTTTGGGTTCCTTGATCCTCTTGTTAGTCTTGAAATTTAATAAATCAAACCGCGACTGTCTTTTTAGCTACATGCTGTTGCCATTTTGATCACTATTTGGTAGCAGCAGCAGCAACAAAACTGAGATACCGCAAATATGTCGATGTAATAAAGGTGCGGCTAAATCTCAGAGACACCGTCAAATTCATCCAAGATGGCAACGACCACTATTCTAAAGTATTGTTGAATTAATAATCAACGAGTGCGGATACAGACTATGCCGAAATACTTCCGGTTTAATCAGGATATGGCGAAACGAATATTTGAAATTCTAAGAAAACCGGGGTCAGCACCGGTAGTCCTTGGCGGAGCGAAAGTCGTGAACGCTGCCGCGGTACATGCCAAAGCAGTCCAGCAGGTGCGACTCAAAGCCTGGCTCGTCGATGGAGCCGCCCGGAAGCTTCACCGGCCCAGGCGCGTTGAGAGGCCGTCGCCACACTTCCTGCGCCGCCGGGCTCATTCCAGCCGGAAAACGCTCCCTTGCGGTGTTCTGTGCAGACATGACAGTGCGCGCAAAGCAAATCTACACATGCAAACCAAAAATTAGTTCTTTTCGGAATTTTTGCTTTTTTTTTACAACATTCAAACTTGTCATCGGATCCTAGCCAATCGTATCGGGTGCATGTGGATCAACAGAAGTCTATGTGTATTTGTGTGTGGGTGTGTGTGTGTGTGTGTGTGTTTCTATGTGTGTCTGTACGCGTGCGTGTGTGTGTGTGTGCGTGCGGCACGTGGAAGGGGTCTCACATTTAGGTGTCTGTGCGCATGTGCGCGCGCGCGCGTGTGTGTGTGTGTGTGTGTGTGTGTGTGTGTGAGAGTATGTGTGTGTGCGTATGTGTGTGTGTGCGTATGTGTGTGTGAGTATGTGTGTGTGAGTATGTGTGTGTTTCTATGTGTGTCTGTACGCGTGCGTGTGTGTGTGTGTGTGTGCGTGTGTGTGTGTGTGTGCGCGTGCGGCATGTGGAAGGGGTCTCACATTTAGATGTCTATGCGCATGTGCGCATGTGCGCGTGTGTGTGTGTGTGTGTGTGTGTGTGTGTGTGTGTGTGTGTGTGTGTGAGTATGTGTGTGTGAGTACGTGTGTGTGAGTATGTGTGTGTGAGTGTGTGTGTGTGTGTGTGTGTGTGTGTGTGTGTGTGTGTGTGTGTGTGTGTGTGTACCAATTGATTTCTATTCTTTCGATATTGTTCGTGAATGCTTGTGGGGCTGTATGTTGTTGTAACCTGTGTTCAAAGATTGCTGCAACGCAAAAGACATCTATGTGACAATCTGCGACTGCGGATGGGTGGGCCCCACGCTCACGAGTGTGTGGGTATGAGAGGCTCAAAGTGCACATAGGAAGGTGGTCCCACCATAGATCCACCATAGACAGCCGAGCACACATAGTATTGTATGGAAATAAATGGGGGAGGTACTCATGCGGCTGTACTCATCGAATAAATATAAGAAACTGCGAAAATGAATCTGTCTGTTCAGTGTGAAAGCGTGTGCGCCTGTATGTGTATACATGTGTGTGTGTGTGTGTGTGTGTGCGTGTGTGTGTGTGTGTGTGTGTGTGTGTATCTTTGCCTGTCTGTATCTGTGACACTGTACTTATCTGAGTACGTTTTTTTGGATGTGAATGCGTATGCGTGTGTGTGCTTGTGTGTGTGTGCCCTTGTCAATGTGTGCGCTTGGGGAGGGGGAGGGGGAATCCATGTGTGTGTGTGTGTGTGTGCGTGTGTATGTGTGTGTGTGTGTGTGTGTTTGTGTGTGTTTGCATGTGTCTTTATGTGTGCCAATTTGTATGTGTGAGCGTGTATCTGTGCGTCTGTATGCATCATTGTATGTGTGTGTGGATGTGGGTGTCGGTGTCTGTGTGTGTATGTATGTGAGCGTGTCTGTGTGTGTACGTGTGTGTGTCTACGTCTATGTATCTATGTCTACGTGTGTGGAGAGGGGAGGGAGAGAAGGGACGTCCACATGTATGTGTGTATGCGTGTGTGTGTGTGTGTGTGTGTGTGTGTGTATGTGTGTGTCTGCGCTTGCCTTGCGGAAGAGTAAGGCATACCTCTGTGTTTTCCTTGGCCGTCGTGGAATGCACGTGAACCAGCGATGTGGGGTCAAAGTTTGGCTCCAGGGGCTCGATACCGTACACGTAAGGTGATACGTTGGGGATCTTGCGCAGGTCAATCTCCTTGTCAAACTTCCCACTACAGCACAAGGAAAAGACAGTGGAAAAGGGAACAGGGCCACCCATCTCCCGTCAGCCAATCAACCCCTCAAAAGAGCTACCATCCCAAGCCACCCACACACACCAACATGCACACACACACACACACATACCTTAACACAAACACACACATGAACACACACAAACACGCGCAAACACACACACACACACACAGATACACACACATGAACACAAACTAACACGCGCACACACACACACACACACACACACACACACACACACACACACACACACACACACACGAATACGCACGCACACACACACACACACACACACACACACACACACACACACACACACACACCAATAGACAGAAAGGAGGAGGGATTGGGTAGGGTGGCCTCACGAGCTGCCATATTTCCTCATTAGCTTCTCCATGTCTGGGTTACCCTGTGGAAACCACATGACAAATTACAGCACACATTAGCTACCCATGCTTTAAATTACCCCTACGTATGCTCAACTCAAGTAAAACCCACTCCTGACCGAGAGTCGAGGGGTGGGAACCTCGTAGTTGTAGGGCTCCTGGTCCGCTGCGGGCTCCTGCTGCTCCTGCAGTTTCCTGAAGATGTTGCCCCTAAACTTCTTCCCATTTGCACTCGAGCTGTAGGCAGCTGAGCCAGGCAGCTCCCGGGGTGTCTCCGCCTGCAGCTGCATCACAGCCTTCACAGCTCCCTGCATGCTGATCCCACGCTCCGCCAGCGTCCTGCCCAGTCTTGAACGCCTCGTGCTTCCAGGTGGTGCCACCTCGTGGTGCCTCGGCGGTGCCAAGTGCCTCCTCCCACGGTTAGGGAACCCCACCACTGCTTCATCCTCCTCTTTTCTGGTCCCAGGCGCGCTGATGCCCTTCCCCACACGGCCTCCCGCATACGCCCCCCTCCCTTGCACCAGCGGTGACGCAGCTTGTGGCTTCGGCGCCTTCGTCGCCGGTGGTGTCGGCACGGCGAAGGGCGACCCGCCGCCCTCCCTGCGCGGCGACGACCCCGTGGCCCGACTCTCCGGGAGGCTACCCAGGTCCAGCGGCGGCACCTGCGCAGCCCGCCACCCCCTCCCTCCTTCTTCCACCTCCTCTGTCACCATCCCCTCACATCCTGTCGATAGCCAAACCCAGCACAGCCCGTAAGAACCTGCAAGCTCTCGTAAGTCAACTCGAACATTTTTCCTTTCCATTCAGAGTATCAAAAATCCGCGAAGCACGTCCCAGGAACAGACGCTGCAGCGGCACCACTACTGCCCAACCCGGAACAAACTCGAGTTCCCTCGCCACGTACACACAAGTCGGGGTGATGGTCCGCGGCAGCTGTCGACTCTTTCTCTCGAGTCACTAACAATTTATTCCGAATGAAAATACTGACGATCGTGACGCAGCCGGTAACACCCACAATTCCTCTTGACCGTGTTCCTGGAATCCGAAAATGGTAGATAGCTATCATCGAGAACCTCCGAGAGCCATGCGCCTACCTTTTTTCCCTGAGCTCGCCGCTTAAGTCACTTCGTTACTGTCGTATATGATAAGTAAAACATCACAAGTTGCCTTTCACTAATCGAGCGCAAGAACTCGCTTCCCATTGCCGCGACGCGCGCCCGCGCGGCAGCTGTTATTTGTATGCCAACCCCAGCCGTGCGGAAAGCAGATTGCTTACCAGTGCTCCGGCGTTGCAAACTGTAAGTTGGCGATACCAGCGTCGGCGTCTTCTGCGCGGCAGGTTCTGCGTTGAGGTTTGAAAATATATGGGCGATTATGCCGCGGGGTGGGCTCTACGCTTTTGTTTAGCACCACGCTTTCGGTGCTACTCGTCCGCATGGCGCGAGATGGCGCAAGCGTTATAATTGTGCTGTAGGTAGACATGAAGAAGTACAGGTACTGGCACAGGTGCCGCGCAGTAACGGTATATTTTCGCACGTACACGTACACGAACTGATGCACGTACAGCAGAAACAGCAGCGGAGTAGCAAAGCGCGGACATACACTCCCCGCCGCCCCCACAAAGTTCGTTGCGGCACACCTTCAATTGTAACCCGCCATGCACTGCCGCAATGGCCACGAGGAAAGCCACCGCCATCAGCGGGGTGGCATTCTAATATGCTCTTGTGGGGTGGGGGCGCGTGATGTAAAATATGTATGACGAAATGTCCGAGATGGACTCGTCTATCCAGGGCGCGCGGTTGCGTCTCAATGACGACAATATATATGGGCATTAAATGTATGTTAAAATCGCGACCCTTGTTTGTGGATAGAAATTCAGTTTGGGTCGAGATTTGACACAACATGATATCAACTATTCTCCCATCACTCATGCACTCTCCAATGTGGACATGAAGTTTATATGCTCGATAAGTTTGACGGCTACAATATACTGCATCCTAGGTTTATCTGGGCATTGCGTTACACATGTTGTGGGATGAGACCCTTTGATTAGGGTGGTGTATCTTTCACTCCTATAGAGCCGTAGTGTGCGGGGAGTCGGTACGGCTCGTGACGAGGGAGGAAATAAGGATTTAGAGTTTTGGGGCTTGATTTGACGCGCAAGTTGGCCGCAAATGTCGAAAAGTACGCTTAGATGTGGTTGGATAGGGACAGAGCTTTCACAACTCCCTCCCCCCAAATTGGACAACGGGGGCAAAGTAATGGATTTAAAAGCCATGCATGGCAATTCCATTAGCCCCGCCCTCCCCTTTACCTCCTCCACTACCAAGGACGTTTCAACATCCACACGACAGGCGTTGGCTATCACAAACTACCACATGTCCATTTTTTTGCGGACGACAAGATGTTACAATACTAATGTCATATCTCGCAGATTTTGAGAGTACTCCCGAGGTAATTAAAATTATTCGTGTCCGATTCCGCGGCAGCCAAGTTGGGAAATGCCTTGAAATAGCGGCTGAGTCGGGCCTTCGCCGTAATGGGCCCCACTCTTGCCTCGTTACGACGTTAGAAATCGTGCATGCCTGCACCATCTCCAAACCTTGAGATAACTTATGGACATCAAATATCGGTAGGTTATTGATGACATGGCGTACGAGTAGTTCTCTGCTGCTTCGTGCACCAAAACGCCTGAGTCCCGTACGGCACGCTAGGAATAAGGTACGCCGCCTTGAGGGACACAAATATGAGGAACTGTTGTAATTATAATTGTAATATAACAATATGGACAAACTTTACCGACTTATGTCTAACGGCCATCAATACTTTGCCATCTAAGACACTTAGGATAACGATTGGGCCGGGTACTCTTCGACCATGTTCACCTATCGACACACCTATATGCAATATGTGCCGACGTTCCTTGGGGGTTTAAAAAAAGTGTAAGCAACCGCAGTAATTGCCACAGCCCCACGCCTAACCAATAACAACATAAATAATTCTGTAATCAAGAGAAAAGATTTAGAAATAAATCCATTCAATGGTCAAGAATGCAAAATGAAACAGCTGCTCGACCTTAACGATGCACGGCCCGCTCCCACCGTACCGGGGTGCCGACCGGCCTAGGCCGAACGGCGTTCGAGAGGGTCGACGGGCTAGCCTAATCTAGCTCCCGCATGACTTCGGTCTTGCCGGAGAAAAGAGGGGAAAGACTAGCAGAAAAACCCTCCTAACGCGGTCGCTCGTCGATCCCGCCGTCGCATCCCGTAAGTCCCGCCCCAAGGTCGTAGCCGCTCCTCCCGTCGCGACGTTCCTCCCGGTCCATGTTTCCCTTCACCTCGAGGGCATATGGGGGGGACCGAGACATTCAGACAAAAAACGCTAGCGCTCATGCCGCCGCGATGAAAAGTTTTCCCGGCCATTTCTCGGCTTTTCTATACTTGTACCCGGGTATCTATCTGGAAAATCAGCCAACGATCGTACCCTTCACCCACCATTTGCGCGTCCATCGAGCACCTTTGTCTCTAATGCGAGCCTCCACGCTTATCCGGGCTCGCACTCTCTAATACTAGGTGTGCCTAGCGATAGTGGGTAGCGGGGAGTAGTGCGCGGTCGAATGGCCGGATCTAAAAAGGCCGCGGGGGTGCGGAAATTATTCAAACTCTCCGTACCGGTTTTCCGGCGGTACTTGATCATGAGGATCACCCCGCCGCCAGACCTCGCGACTTTCCTCCTCGTTGTTGGTGTCCTTATGCCCCCTTTCGGCCGGCTCGACGTCAGCAAGCCTGTCGACGTCGAGCGAGCGCCATACCCCAGCGCTGCTTCCCGGATTTCCGCCGCCAACTCCAACATCCGTGTCCCACCGCCGATCCGTCCGTACCCCCCAACCATCACACACTCATGAAGATACATGCCCCAAGCCCCCCGTTGGGACGGTATCTTAGTAGTACTTGGTATGAAAGTACATATCGGACGGCCCGAGCGGGAGATCCTAGCGCAGATAGCGTACAAAAACTAATTTCTAAAAGCCCTCCGTACAAGACTTTCCCGACAGCTGCGAATCGCGCTGATCGCATTGTTGGCCCTCGCAGCCCCCTACCGTGCCAAGCTTGGCACGGCTTCGAAGTTTCATTCGCCTACCACGGGGAGGTGAGGAGATGCCTACGGGCCTACGAGCGCACCCCCCTCCGGGGCCGCCGCCGCTGCGCCGCCGGCGGGCGCCAATGTGAGGAAGTTGTTCTTCTATTACTTAGAATCAGTGTTGGGTCCCATGGTGGGGGCGGTCATGTTCATGGATCGATAAAGGGACTCTCTGTAGATACCGGTCGCCTCGTAAGCGGCTCGGTCGATGACCACCGGGTCAATGGTAGGGCGATGCCCCGTGTGTACACTGACGTTGCCACGAGGGACATGTGAGAGTGGCTGACCACCGGGCGTGTGTGGCAGACTGCATGGCACATGGAAATGACCGTACTCGAGGTATAGCCCACCGTGCATGTACAAGTGGCCACTAGAAGGATGTTGTATGTAGGGTTGACCTCTCATCCGGCATCCACACTTCCCACACCAAAATCTCGCCCCCCCCCACGGCACAAGCCACACACATAGACACAGAATACCTCACCCCCTCAGACCACCACTACCCCCCCTGCGACGTTGCGTGCATCACTTCCAAACACAAGGACACAGAATATGGCCAAACACAGTACATGGTAGAATGGGCCCCGGAACACCTCACGGAATGGGACATACAACTCCAACTCGACGACGGCTTCCGCCTCATCTCCTCCACCCCCACATCGGTATGCCTCCCCACCCCCTCCCCCCACCGACTGCTCCATTTGTCACGACCCACTACACACAGACCCCACTTCCACTTGTTGCACATGCACGCACTTTGCCGTCCATTCCCAATGCCGCCCCGCTCAGGGACCGGCCACCTCGCAGTGCGACTTGTGTGCTCACGGCCAACACCACGACCTCACCCGCCTCCACGAGGTCCAATGGGCACCGTGCCTACAACTACACGACACCATCAGTGAGGCCCCCTCCGGCCCCACCGCCCTCACCGCATTTAACTCCGGCCATGTCCCCTCCACGACACCCATCCTACCCGAACCCGGACCCCCTCCATGGACGCACCCCCTCATCACGTTCAATCACGACCCTATCCACCCCGAGCTCGACAGGGTTTAGGGTTTTTAGGGTTTGGGGTTTTAGGGTTTAGGGTTCGCCACCGGCAAATCGCCATTCACGCTCACTCATCACTACACGACACCACCATACTTTGCACTCCCGACGGCCGCGCGGTCACCACCCTCAACGGCCCCCGCGTCCGCCACCTATTTCAACTCTATCGCCCCAACCTCTCGCAGCACACGTTCGAAGAGGAGGTCTACCACCTCCTCACTCGTCTAGGCTCCCGCTCAGAAATCCACTCACCCACACTTGCCACCACCACCCGTAACATATGGGCCACCAGAGAGGACCTCCTCACAACACTCCGCCACACATTCCAAATCCAAACAGATCTATACTCAGACCCCCTCAACAAATCACTCCACTCTCACACCTACCACTCACTATACCCCGAAGACGGCGCCCGCCGGCGGCGCAGCGGCGGCGGCCCCGGAGAGGGGTGCGCTCGCAGGCCCGTCGGCACCTACCTCTACCTCCACGCGGTGGGCGCTGGTAACCCCATAGCCGTGCCAGGCCTGGCACGGTAGGGGGCTGAACGAGGTACCGGCAGCTGCGATCCGCGGGATCAGCAGCTGTCGGGAAGCCCTGTACGGAGGGTTTTGAAAAACATAATATCCGTACACCAGCACAGGGATCTCCCGCTCGGCCTGTCCGATATGTCTTTTCGCGACTAAATACTCACAGATACTCTCCCGACGATGGGGCGGGGGCGGCGTTTGCGAAATATTTTTTGGCGCAAAGGGGTACGGACGGATCAGCGGAGGGACGAGGGTGTTGGAGCTGGCGGCGGACAGCTGGGAAGCAGCGCTAGGGACAGCGCTCGCTAGCAGTCGCCAGCCCTGCGAGAGTCTTAAGTCTCCCCTGGGGGCGAGGCCTGATGCTACGCAGGACGGAGGTGGGTCGCAGCCGGAGGAGCGGCACGGTCTGGCGGCGGCGGTCCTTAGGATCGCCCGCCGCCGGAAAAGCCCGGTACGGGGGGTTTTTGGAAAAATTCCCGTACCCACCATCTTTTGAGGACCGGCGACTCGATCCCTGTGTTCTTCCAACCCCTTCCCTAGTCGGTACCCGGTTATCGATAGGCTGCCTCAGGCAGTGTGCCTAGGGTTATCGTAACGGCACACTGCTCGTAAAGGCGACCCCCTAACAACGTAAACCACCGGGGGAGGGTACGGACGGCCACAGCGCGATCAGATAGGTGTTGGAAACAGACGGGAAAAGGATAGGGGACAGGAGAAAATCTGGCTCGGGGGCAGGAGAGCCAGCCGGACACCGTCTGCAGCCTAGTTATTCTCTCTTCTCAGCCCCCGAAGGAGGAGAGAAGACTCGGCTAGGTGGCGAGCTGCGTCGAGAGGAGCGGCTAATACCTCGGGCGGGGTGGAGCACGGATCGGGGCGGGACCGACGACGACCTATGCGAGGGGGGTTTTTCACCTGCCTTTCCCCCCAAGCTCCGGCACGACCGGAGTCGCACGGGAGCCGAGGTCAGGCAGGTTCGCCTCGACCAGCTCCAGCTGGACAGCCTTGCTGATCAGCGACCCCGCAGCGGCTGGAGCAGGCCGCGTAACGTGGAGACTAGCGACACTTTATTTTTCATACTGTATCCAAAAAAAAAACGTATAGATCAGAAAATTATAAATACCTGGATACGGGTATGTTTTAGACGGTATCGTTACTGCCATTGGAGAGGTTGGGATTAGTGGTTCACGGTCTGCCTCACGCTTAGAAGTCCAACTACAGGTTGAGCATAGCACAAGGGGGGCCCAGAGACGACAGCCGGTTTTTACTGGTATTGTTGTAAACAATTTCAAATTTCAAATACCCCGAAGACATAGTCTTCTCGTCAAGCGCAAGCAATGCCCCACACACATGGCACGGCACCAACATCGCCAACCTAGAATACGACCGCGAATGCATGCGCCGCGCCATGGAACACGCAATCACCAGTGCACACCTCACAACCGCTCACACACCCAGCGCAACCATCCTCATACTCCCCCGATGGGACCACACACCATACCGTCACTCCAAATACATCAACTCCCCATACACCCACCACCTCTACACCCTTCCCAATGACGCAAACACCTTCCTACCCCCCGACCAACACACAGGCCACCCCACCCCTACCCCAGTTGGCACACGGTGGATGGTCCACATCTACCTCGTCGACAACCCCCTCGCACTCTCCACCCTACCCTCACACACAGCCATGACCGCGCTACACAACACACTCGAGTCTATCTACGACACGCACCTCCCCAACCCCACCATCACCATCCCACCTCCACACCTCATCGATACCTACTCACCACACACAGCGAGCATCTACCATCTCCCCCCAAATCCCTCACACCCCCTTACCTACCCCCCCGAGGAACGCATGAAACTAACATACTCCCCCACCACAGGAAATCTTGCTTGGAACTAGCAAGACTTTGTATACACATACGGTTCCAAAAAGGGGGGCTCCTCCCCCCTAGGAGCAGCTGCCACCCACCCCGCCTCGGACACCCGCATCAAAATTCTGGTGACCTCTACCCCTCGCTCCAACACTATCAACCGCGCTGAATTAGCTGGCAGAGACATAGGCCTCCAACTAGGCCGCACTCACCTCCTTAGAGACAGTGCGTGCTCCCTCCGCCTCATCCAAGACTATTTGAACTGCCCATCCGCTTACCGCCACAACATCCACCGCGACACACTCCTTTCCATCACACATACCCTCAAAACCCGCTGCAACGCTGGCATCCGCAAACACCTCGGGAAAATTAAATCACACAACCACTCACAAGGAAACGACCTCGCAGACACACTAGCTAACAAAGTTGCAGACGGTGACCCACCCGACACATCATACACCACAGGTTCATACGTGTCGATAGGCCACTAAACCTGGCCATACACCCTCAGTTCACAAACCCTAGGAGAAGCCATACCCTACATATACACAAACCTTGAAATTGACGCTCACACCCACAGCACCAAACACACTCACACACCCCTCTCACAAACATCCAAACATGGTGCCCTCTTCGCACGCGCCGCGGAGGACGGCGCTGACTCCACTTTCCACAAAAAACACACAACACTCACGAACATCCAATTCACCCACAAGCAAGAATTAATGTAGGGAGTCCGCAACACCCGCCTTCTCACACACAACCCCACCCTGCGCTGCCCCATGTGTGGCTAATTCACTAGCAACGGCCACATGGCCGGTAACTGCCCAACCATGTCTGGCCTAAGACAGGACCGCCACAACAGCGCGTTACAACTCCTACTCTCCCTACTGGAGCGCCACAACGGCGGACGATGGGAGACCATCACTACTGACTTCGGTAATAAACCCCCACACCCACCCACACCCCTATTGACTGCCATCCACCTCACCCCACCCACATGCCCACCCGCCTTGTAGCTGCTGACGAAGGTCTCTCACCCGACTCCCTAACCTCGTGCCCAGCCATCCACCCCCCCCCGAGATTCCCCCCCCCGCGCTACGACCCCCCGCGCACGAACCCGACTTTATCCGCCTCCTCGAACCTCGATTCGTCGGTCACAAAAACGGTCGCCGCCGATACTCATCCATTAAAAGATTCAGATAGGAGAATGGAAATACTACACGGACCACAACCTCTCCCAAACAGCCCACTTGATTCGTGCCAAATACACACCCCTCGCAAATGCCATCCGCAGCCATTGGCCAGGTACCGATGTAGACATCCTCCCCATCGTCATGAGCCGCACGGGTACACCGCACTCCTCCACCATCGCAAGTCTTACCTCTATTCTCACACTCCGCACAGACCCTCCGGACAAACTCATCTTCAAAACACGACTCGACACGTCTCGCATCTTTGCACAACTCCACACGCACACTGTCCAATGGCTACATCATCTCCTACTTGTATACCGCATCGATTCCCGCACGGCCTCTCGCCGCGCCTCCACACAATGCACCTACGCACGCCCCTAATTGCACGCAGCCATCACCCCGCATCGCACACTCCCCGGGGGGGAGTAAAACCCCCGACCACCCTTGGAGAGGTTGGATATATGTGGTTAACGGTCTAGCCCTGACTTGTAAGTTTTTTGTATGGAATAGTTGGGAGGGCCCAGAGCCAGCAGCCGGCGCATACGGTATTTGTTGTAAACCGGCGCATACGGTACATGTTGTAAACAATTTCAATTTCAATAGGGTTGACCATTGTGGGGTGGTGTGGTGCTAGTGAGGGGTCGAGATGACCGAAGGGCGGGTAGGGTGGTGGTGGAGGAAGTTGGACTTGAGGTGGAGCCGGAGTGTGGCGTGGTGCTTCGCTCCGGGCGTTACGTTGTCCTTGCGCAGCAACGTCGGCCGCATGTGCGTCCATGCTTGAGTTGACGTGTGCCATTTGTTCCATAATAAGAGCGAGAGCATCAAGGGGTGGGGACGAGATGCAACGAGAGCTCTTATGAGAGGTATGGTCCTCATGGTTGTTTGGGGTGTCGGCGGGGGGCTCCACCGAGGGGAGTTTCGGAGCCATCGCAATCGGCGGCGCTGATAGGAAGCGATAGGTAGTGGTAAAACCTACTAGCCAAACTTGTGCCTAATGGTGGTTTCAGAGAGTCGGCATATTGCCCGACGGCCCCTCGGCATGTAGCCCCGGGGCGTCTCAAAGTCCCATTTCTGTGTCCTCCACCCAAGGTGAGGCACAAGTTGCAGCCACGAACAAGTCAAGTGCGGTGTTCCGCTGGCGATTGTCTAGCGAATAATAGATATAAGTTGTCGGGCACCTTATGTATGAGTACTCACCCACCCGTGCGCCCCCCCTTTTCCATCGTGGACATGTATGCACCTAGTCGACACAAGGCGAGTGCGCCGGCGTGTCTGGTTGGCTGACTAGCGTCCTTGGGCAGCTGACTTAGGTGGAGTGCCGGTTTGCTTTATAACGCATTTGATACTGGTGGTAACGCCGACTACATGGATTAAGTACTAGTTTCTATGGAAACTTACCTTCCACGGGAGAGTCGTAGATCGCAGCTCACTGAAATAAGTTGTCGCGTGTGAGGGACTTGAGGCGGGGGCCAAAACATGTTGAACCGTGCAAACACGTCCAATATGGAGGGTAACTAACGCACGCGTAGTTAAAACTATAATCACACAAAAGGACTTTCACATAGACAACCAACCCGAGGCTTGGTGTCGGGACAAAGGAAGTGAGGAGCTCTGGCCTAGCGACAGCTATGTATCGAAACCCACACTGTACAGTTGTGACTGGTTTAGACATGTTCCAAGCATATCTAGAATAGCTTACAATAGCTGTCGATAACTAATAACTAATACTTATTACTTGTAATATCCCCATGTCATTTTCTTCTACTCTACCCGACGACGCGTTCCTCGACCCTCGCGCATGGATACACGACTTACCCGAAGCATACTCAGACTCTTTGCCGCCGTTAAACGTCACCCGCCCGTGTCTATGGCGACCCTGCCATGACGAAAGTTACGAGTTTTTAACCGAGGAACGACGTGATACCTCCCGCGATGAGTAACGACACCTAACATGTTATTGCACCTATCACGCCGCCATTAACACGGCCATCGAGACAAATATGGACGCAATTCGTCCGAGAATGTATGCCCCACAAGCCTAAGCGGACACATGGGTTTTTTACGGGACCGCGAGGACGCACAAGCCATGCAACAACGCCCACGAAGAAACGCCTACATGCCTACGGCGCTTCAAGAGCAAGAAGTTCCTCATCGGCGAAGAGCGCGTCGCCGAACGACTCGTTTCATCCCGCTTCTTCCACACCCAGGTTAGCGAGCGCTGCCCCAATAGAGTTTACCAACTTCTCGCCGCTCTCGAGAACAAGCGGCTTGATGTCAGCATGACAAAGCCGCAGCAAAGGCGCAAGCGTCAGCACAACTCCGACACAAACAAGGAGGAGGAGGCAAACCCAGCCCATGTGCCACCAACACGTGTAACACGGTCGGAGGAAAGCCAAAAGGCGAAGAGGAAAGCAGCCGACAAGGAAAAAGTTGACACCAAACAAAACAAGCCCAAGCCCCGCCCACACCCGAAGGCCGAACCCGAACACGGGACATAAGGCTGACGGGGTGAACAGCGGGGCTGATATTCATGCAACCCCGACTCCACCTACATGCGTCATCGCGTGAGGCGAAGTTGGAAAGATTGGGAGAATAGCAGTGCGAGCGGACAAGTCCTACAATGAATCCGAGAGTAGTGTATATTCCCTCTCGGCACAACCGGACCCCCCTCCTCTCCCTTTAACAAAGGCGTGTCACTATTGGACGCCACACCGGAGCATCTCGCGTTTATCGACGCGGAACTAGCCAGATTCGTCGAGACATTAGTATGGGAGCACTCTACCAACAACAAATCCGTTTCCAAGTTAGTCTTAGTACGTATACCCGGCAAGAACCATCATTGAAGACTAATATGCGATCTACGTCACCTAAACGGCTATTGCACAAGGAAGCAACTAAAACTGGGAGCCTTGCTGGGCGTTCGACACTTCGCACGCCGAGGTGATTGTATGTGCAGTGTCGATCTTGAAGATGGGTTCTATGCTCTGGGGATCGCCCCCGAGTATTAAGATTACTTTACGGTAAACGTGCGCGGACAGATCTATCGCTTAGCCGGCTTGCCTATGGGATAGTTGCTCTCATCTTTTCGTTTTTGCCGGCTTACGGAGACTTTCGTCCGCCACCTCCGGACTGCGGATCCAGACCCCCCCCCCCCCTCGCAAGTAAAAACGACACTTCCTCAGACGGATGCGATGGAGGGGAGTGCAAGTACGACCTTATGTCGACGACATTCTGTTTTTCGCATCGTTGGAAGAAGAAGCCCTCCAAGTTCGCCATCGCCTCGACAAACTGCTCGACCGCCTCGGATTATTGCGCCACTCTACCTAAGGCTTCTAAAAACCAACGCAGTTTGGCCACCGACTATGCACCAGCATCGATTTTGCAACCAAGTATTCCTTCTCCCCCGCGGACAAACTACTGAAGATGAGCACGCAGGCAAGATACCTTATCGGACACGCTACCAGAAATTCGCGACGACTACATACCGGTACGGGGCCTACAGTCGCTAGCGGGACATGCCCCACATATGTTTCTCTGGAGTTCAGCGGCGCGCTTCTTCCTACGAGAGCTTCTCTCGGTCATCGGCGGCAAGGGGGGAGGCAAGGTCCGGATGACGCCACAACTTAGACGAAACGTGCAGTAGTGGACAAATATGCTGGCTCAATCCAACGCGAAGCCAATCCATCGCCCAGTCAAAACCGCCTACCTACACACCGTCAGTTCAGGCTACGGATGGGGGCATTACTCAATAGCCACAAGGAATCGAGTGCGAGTGCGACAAAGCACAATAGATGACGTGGAAGGAACTAAAAGCAGTCAAACTGTGAGTTCAGAATTTTTCCACACCTACAAGGCCAGAGTGTACTCTTGCATGAGGACAACCAAGCCGTATGCTACATTATGGCTCGTCTTACGTCACGCTCACCAAGAACGATGACCGAGCTACGAAATCTATTGCACATATTGGACGAGAGCAACATCAAAAGCATAGCTAGCTACATCCACTCCGTGGCTACCGTCGGAGCCCACCATCTAAGCAAACACATTGATAATGACGACTCGCAGCTCGACCCGGTACCATTTGCGGAGCTCGGATCACGCGTCGGCCCCAATAATATCGGTCGCTTCGCGTGTGTGCCCAACAAACTCCTACCCCGCTACAACTCTGGATTGCTCGACCCTATCTGCAAGGCGTTCGACGCACTACCCCACCATGGCCTCCATTTGACCACTGAGAACAACCGACACAACCCCCCCCCCCCCCCCCTCCCCCCATGGCCCCTACTACCAACATCGGCCTCAGAAATTACAACAAAGCAATTTACGACAAAGCATGGCACCCGCTATTGTGATTGACCCACGATGGACGTGCCAGGCACGGCCCCAATAAGCACGTACCGAGATGGCCGTGCAAGAACTCGTCATCTCTTCCCGCGACAACTTGTTTAGGCCAAGACGGCGAGTCATGCGAGGTTGCTAGGCAAGCTTCAATGGCCACTCACCGTATCCCGCGTTCCCGCCCGGTTTGGATCTACCGTAAGCGAGGAGTCGTTTGCGCCACGCTAACGGCGTCCACCAACGGACAAGGTCCACCGGTGACGCGAACGAACGCACGAGCTCGGGGAATACCAATACGAAAATACAACGTCGAGGTGTCGGAGTGCACCAACTCTTGGACGGACTCTATGCGTTGATAAATGTTTCGTATCCTCGGATAAGACGTTCTTGGAGCACAAACTCTCATGTTACTTATAGCAGCGTGGGCCCCGAACACCACGGCGACGCACGGTAGTACAATTTAAAGGTACTTTGAGATATGTGAAGATCATGAGCTAGCCCCCTAGGTGATAACCCCGCCAGGATAGCACGATTCGTCATCTTGCTAGGTAGCCTCGGCACGATCAAGACTTCGAGTCTACGTGCGTATCTCTTTGCAGTCAACGACGTCTACAAGGACCACGGTCGCGACCAAGTTGCGTTGGGTGTTCTCGTCGCGTGAGTGCGAAACAGTTAGCAACGTCACGTGTGACACTCTCAACAACGTAGCACTCCCAACAGACGTTGCAGCAGCGCGATAGCACGCTCGGATGAGTTGCTTGCCGACATACCGTTGCTAACTACATCACACGTGCCACGACCGTACGAGCATGCATCGCTACCGTCGTCCTATTCGTATTGAAATTGAAATTGAAATTGTTCACAACATGTGCCGGCAAACTGGACCGACTGCTGTCTCTCGGGCCACTCTACTTCGCCATACATGACTTATTAGCAAGTTGGGCCCGGGTCTCTTCGACTAGGTACACCTATCGACACACCTAGCTTCACTGTGTGTCGACGTTCCTCGGGAGTTATAAAACTGTAAGCAACCGCAGTAATTGCCACAGTCCCCCCGCCTAAGCAGTAACAGCGTAATAATTTTGTAATCAAGAAAAACAGATCTAAAAATAAATCCACTTGTCGAGAAATGCAAAACAAAACTGCTGCTCGACCTTCACGATGCTCGGCCCGCTCCCACCGAACCGGGGTGCCGACCGGCCGAGGCCGGTTGGCGTTCGGGAGGGACGACGGGCCAGCCTAATCTAGCTCCCGCGTGACTTCGG
Organism: Tetraselmis chui; assembly: GCA_026401115.1. Taxonomy (NCBI): domain Eukaryota; kingdom Viridiplantae; phylum Chlorophyta; class Chlorodendrophyceae; order Chlorodendrales; family Chlorodendraceae; genus Tetraselmis; species Tetraselmis chui. Next base: position 41,960 of record JAPMLY010000125.1, read on the forward strand.
TCTTGCCGAAGATAGGAGGGGAAAGGCTGGCAAAAAAACCCCTCCTCGCGCGGTCGCTCGTCCATCCCGCCGTCGCATCCCGTAAGCCCCGCCAAGGTCGCCGCCGCATCCGCCGACGCGACGGTCCTCCTTGTCGAGGTCCCCCGTCACCTCCAGGGCAGGTGGGAGGGACCGAGACACATAGACATAGAAAAAATGGGCGCTCCTGCCTCCGCACCTGAATTTTCCCCGCTCATTTCCCCGGTTTTTTCTCTGTCTGGTACCCGGGTACCTGTCTGGTAGTCCGGCCTGCGTCCGTACCCTCCCCCCCTCTGATGCGCGTCCACTTAGCAGACTTTGTTGAAACATGGGCCTCCGCGCTCACCCGGCCCCCCCCCGCAAGGGTCTCGTCTATCCGGTAGTGGGTATCGAGGAGGGAAGGGGGGGGGGGGTCAGGTCGCCGTAGCCGGATCCGTCGGGCCGCGGGTGCACGGAAACTAGTCAAAACCCTCCGTACGGGGTTTTCCGGCGGCGCCGACCCGGAGGGTCGTCGTCGCCAGATCTTGTCGCTCCATCCTTCGCGACAGGCCTCCTTGCCGCCCAAGCCTACTCCTCCCCCCTCGGGAGATGTATCATGTCGGCGTGGCGGCTCGCTAGTGAGCGCCCTACCCTGGTGCTGCTCCCCAACTAGCTCGACGCCGGGTACGGACATTATTTTAATTTTCCAAAAAAGCCCTCCGTACAGGGCTTTCCGGCGGCGGCTGATCCAAAGGATCTCCGCCGCCTCACATAGCCGCTCCTCCGCCTGCGACCGGCCACCGGCCTGTTCCAGGTCTTGCTTCCCCCCCTGAGAAGTGTCGACCGGCACAGGGCTGGTCGGCGGCTAGCGAGCGCCCTTTCCTGGCGCTACTTCCCGGCTGGCCACCACCAGCTCCAACACCCACCCCCCACCGCAGATCCGGCCGTACCCTCCTCGCAATCAAACGCTCCTGAAGTACAGGTCCCACCCCCTCGAGGTAGGACTGTTCTCAGTAGTATTTGTATGCCAAAAAACATATCGGACGGCCCGAGCGGGAGATCTTGGCGCCGGTATCGCACAGAAATTATTTTATTCAAAAGCCCTCTGTAGAGGGCTTTCCCGACAGATGCTGATCCCGCGGATCGAGCTGTCGGCCCTCTTAGCCCCCTACCGTGCCAGGCCTGGCACGGCTACGGGGTTTCCAGCGCCCACCACGGGGAGGTGAGGGGATGCCGACGGGCCTGCGAGCGCACCCCCCTCCGGGGCCACCGCCGCTGCGCCGCCGGCGGGCGCCGTCCTATTCGTATTCTTGTCCAAAGTTGGCGCAAGAATTGAGTGCCTTGCAGGTGACCTAGTCACCCCACATCAAGGTGGAATCATAATGTACAATCGCGACAAAAAGGGAAAGCGAGGAGTCGCGGCTTACCGCCGAGTTTAGTTCTCCCTTGGAGTACGCATCGTCGAACAGCCATGCGGCATTACTCTAACGACACCTAAAGACTACGGAAGGCGTGTACCGACAAGCTCCCATTGTATCGTTGGGCGATCAATAACCGCGACAAGCCAATCAATTGGTCAGCGGATACCCTATCGAGTTGGATGCGGCTCGTCCTCACAAACATTAGGGTCAACCCCTCGGAGGCTCGGACTGCTTCGCATGGACGTCACATTCACCCCGAAGAGGTGCGACCACAGCCACTTTCGCGATATGGATCACATGCAAAGAGATGAAAAAATCGGGAGATGGGCGACAAGGTTAAGCATCGTCCTCGACTACGTCGATCCCGCTTTCGTTCCCACGACAACCGATTGGTGCTTCTTTGAATGCCTCACGTCTTGGGGCGGCCAACCGCAGACTTCCCGCCAAACGGCGACATGATAGCTTGACGGACCCCCCCCCCCCCCCCCCCTGCGCCGCCGGCGGGCGCCGTCCTATTCGTATTCTTGTCCAAAGTTGGCGCAAGAATTGAGTGCCTTGCAGGTGACCTAGTCACCCCACATCAAGGTGGAATCATAATGTACAATCGCGACAAAAAGGGAAAGCGAGGAGTCGCGGCTTACCGCCGAGTTTAGTTCTCCCTTGGAGTACGCATCGTCGAACAGCCATGCGGCATTACTCTAACGACACCTAAAGACTACGGAAGGCGTGTACCGACAAGCTCCCATTGTATCGTTGGGCGATCAATAACCGCGACAAGCCAATCAATTGGTCAGCGGATACCCTATCGAGTTGAATGCGGCTCGTCCTCACAAACATTAGGGTCAACCCCTCGGAGGCTCGGACTGCTTCGCATGGACGTCACATTCACCCCGAAGAGGTGCGACCACAGCCACTTTCGCGATATGGATCACATGCAAAGAGATGAAAAAATCGGGAGATGGGCGACAAGGTTAAGCATCGTGCTCGACTACGTCGATCCCGCTTTCGTTCCCACGACAACCGATTGGTGCTTCTTTGAATGCCTCACGTCTTGGGGCGGCCAACCGCAGACTTCCCGCCAAACGGCGACATGATAGCTTGACGGACCCCCCCCCCCCCCCCCCCCCATTGCTATGTAAATGGTCATTATCTAAAAATATAGAGGTTTACAATATACGGGGGCTAGATTAGCAAGCGTTGCCATAACGCTTCGCAATTCTAACCGTCCATGCTAGCTTTTCAAGCGTAAGTGTGGTCGGGGTTTTTACTCCCCCCCGGGGAGGGTCTGGAGTGGGTTAAAGGTGGTGTGCAAGAGGGGCATGAGGTGGGGCTTTATGCGGATGCTTGGCGAATGGTCATGCGTGATTTGGTGCGGTAGACAAGGAGGAGATAATGCAGCCATTGGACGGTGTGCGCATGGAGTGTGGAAAGGATGCGAGACGTGTCTAGGCGAGTTTTGGTGATGAGTTTGTCCGGAGGGTCGGTGCGGAGGGTGAGTAGAGAGGTGAGACTTTCGATGGTGGATGAGTGCGGTGTGCCCGTGCGGCTCATGACTATGGGTAGGATGTCGACTTCGGTACCTGGCCAGTGGTTTCGGATGGCGTTTGCGAGGGGTGTGTATTTGTCCCTAATCAAGCGGGCTGTGTGTGAGAGGTTGTGGTCGGTGCAGTATTTCCACTCCCCTATCTGAATTTTTTTGATAGACGAGTATCTACGGCGGCCGTTGTTGTGGCCGACGAAGCGAGGTTCTAGGAGGCGTATGAAATCGGGTTTATGTGCCGGGGGGCGCAGCGCAGGCGGGAGGATGTCGGAGGGGAGTATAGCGGGACACGAGGTTAGGGAGTCGGGCGAGAGACCTTCGTCAGCATCAACAAGGCGGGTAGGCATGTGGGAGGGGTGTGGGGGATGACAGTCAAGAGGGGTGGAGGAGGGGGTGGGGTGGGTGAAAGACTTGATGGGTTTGTTACCGAAGTCTGCAGTGATAGTCTCCCAGCGACCTCCATTGTGGCGTTCAAGGAGAGACAGGAGGAGTTGTAGCGCGCTGTTGTGTCGGTCCTGTCTCAGGCCAGACATGGTTGGGCAGTTACCGGCCATGTGGCCGTTGCTGGTGAATTGGCCACACATGGGACACCGCAGGGTGGGATTGTGTGTGAGGAGGCGGGTGTTGTGAACGCCCCAAATGAATTCTTGTTTGTGGGTGAATTGTGTGTTGGTGAGTGTTGAGTGTTTTTTGTGGAGGGTGAAGTCGGCACCGTCCGCCGCGGCGCGGGCGAGAAGGGCGCCGTGTTTGGATGTTTGCGAGAGGGGTGTAAGTGTGTGTTTGCAGCTGTGTGTGTGTGCATCGGCTTTGAGGTTTGTGTATATGTGGGGTATGGGTTCTCCTTGGGTTTGTGGTATGAGGGTGTAAGGCCAGGTCCAGTGTCCAATAGACACCTCCGAGCCTGTGTTGTATGTTGTATCTGGCGGGTGACCATCAGCGACCTGGTTTGCGAGTGTGTCTGCTAGTTCGTTGCCGAGTGAGTGGTTGTGTGCTTTAATTTTACCTATATGTGTGCGGATGCCTGCGTCGCAGCGGGTTTTGAGGGTGTGTGTGATGGAGAGGAGTGTGTCGCGGTGGATGTTGTGCCTATAAGCGGAGGGGCAGTTAAGGTAACCTTGTATGAGGCGGAGGGAGCACGCACTGTCAGTAAGGAGGTGGGTATGGCCTAGTTGGAGGCCTATGGCGATACCAGCTAGTTCGGCTCGATTAATTGTATGGGAGGGGGGGGTAGAGGTCACCAGGATTCTGATGTTGGTGGCCGAGGCGGGGTGGGTGGCTGCCGCTCCTAGAGGGGAACTGCCTCCTTTTTTCGAGCCGTCTGTGTATACGAAGTCCTGTGGGTTCCAAGCAAGGATTCCTCTGGTCGGGGAGTATGTTAGTCGTGTGCGTTCTTGTAGGGGGTGGGTGAGGGGGTGAGTGGGGTTGGGGGGGAGGTGGTAGATGCCTGCGGAGTGAGGGGAGTAGGAGGTGGTGAGGTGTGGTGGTGTGATGTTGATGGTGGGGTTTGGGAGGTGTGTGTCGTAGATAGATTCTAGAGTGTTGTGGAGTGCAGTCATGGCTGTGCGTGAGGGAAGGTTGGGGAGTGCGAGTGAGTTAGCGACGAGGTAGATGTCTACCATCCAGCGTGTGCCGAAAGGGGTGGGGGTGGGATGGCCAGTGTGTTGGTCGGGGGGTAGGAAGGTGGTCGCATCGTTGGGAAGGGTGTAAAGGTGATGTGTGTAGGGGGAGTTGATGTATTTAGAGTGGCGGTATGGTGTGTGTTCCCATCGGGGGAGAATGAGGATGGTAGCGCTGGGGGTGTGTGTGGCTGTAAGGTGTGCGCTGGTGATTGCGTGTTCCATGGCGCGGCGCATGCATTCGTGGTCGTATTCGGGATTTGCGATGTTGGTACCTTGCCATGTGTGTGGAGCATTACTGCCGCTGGATGAGAAGACTATGTCTTCGGGGTAGAGCGAGTGGTAGGTGTGTGAGTGGAGTGATTTGTTAAGGGGGTCCGAGTATAGTTCTGTCTGGATGTGGAATGTGTGTCGTAGAGCCGAGAGGAGGTCCTCTCTGGTGGCCCATCTGTTGCGTGTGGTGGTGGCGGGTGTGGGGGATTGGATTTCCGAACGGGAGCCTAGGCGAGTAAGGAGGCGGTATACCTCCTCCTCGAACGTATGTTGCGAGAGGTCGGGGCGGAAGAGTCGGTAAAGGTGACGGACGCGGGGGCCGTTAAGGGTGGTGATTGCGCGGCCGTCAGGAGTACAGAGTATGGTGGTGTCGTGGAGTGATGGGTGTGCGTGGATGGCGAATTTACCGGTAGGGAGCATGTCAAGGTCGGGGTTGATGGGGTCGTGGTTGAATGTGATAAGGGGGTGTGACCACGGAGGAGGTCCGGGTTCTGGCATGATGGGTGCGGTGGAGGGGACAAAGCCAGAGTTAAATGCTGAAAGGGCGGTGGGGCCGGAGGGGGTCTCACTGATGGTGTCGTGAAGTTGAAGGCAAGGCGCCCATTGGACCTCGTGGAGACGGGTGAGGTCGTGTTGTTGGCCGCGAGCACACCAGGCGCACTGCCATGTGGCAGGTCCCTGGGCTGGGCGGCATTGTGAGTGGATTGCAAAGTGCGGGCATGTGGAGCAGGTGGAGGTGGGTTCTAATTGAAGAGGGGTATGGCATATGGAGCAATCAGTGGGGGAGGGGGGGGGTAGGGTTACCGGAGTGGGGGTGGAAGAGATGAGGCGGAAGCCTTCGTCGAGTTGGAGTTGGATGTCCCATTCCGTGAGGTGTTCCGGGGCCCATTCTACCATGTATTGTGTTTGTCCGTATTTTGTGTCTTTGTGTTTGGAGATGATGCGTGTCACGTCGCAAGGGGGGAAGAGGTGGTCTGTGGGGGTGAGGTATTCCGTGTCTATGTGTGTGATGCGGGCGGTGGGGGTGGTAACGGTGTTGCGGGAGGAGTGGGTGTCTGGGGAGAGGGTGGAAGGGAGGCTGGGGAGGTGTGGGTTGAGGAGGGGAATCCAGGAGGGATGTATGGTGGTGGGGGGGGAGGCTTGTTTCGTGTTGAGGTTCGTGACGTGACGGGGCGTTTCGGTCCTCCTGTCACACGCGTACGGAAAGGATTACCTGTACCATAGAGATATAGCTGTCTTCTTCGGTCGCCCCCGCCCTGCTGTAATCATACCGGTGTTGACAGATTTGCATTAGTATTTTGTAATCAGATTATTACCTGAACCAGAAGCGCGCACGTGGAGCCGGGGTGGCGCGCCGGCGCAGGTACAGCTGATGTACTAGTCGTCCTCCCGCAGGTCCGGTCGAACGGAGCACAGCGACGGTCTCACCGCGGGCATGCGACGCTTGACGGGCACCTGCGACATCGAGCTGCTGAAGGCGAGCAGTAGAGCGACTAAAAGATGGGCTGTCATTCACATACGGCCAGTAGCATATAAGCTCTTCCGTGGGCAATTGTCAGTCTTCGTCACGGATCAGTTCGGTACCCGTCACACACGACGTCCCGACGAACGGGTACCTCCGGAGGAGCAGGGCACAGCGCGGCCGCGGCTACCGATTCTATATACCACAGTTCTAGGGAGATAACCTTGGGGACGATTCTGGGATACAGAATGGACGGCGCACAAGCTTCGATGCCAAGCTTCGAGCTGACCCTGCAGGACGGGATACACGGCGAGGCAAGCCTCCTTCGCGAGCGGCCGTCGTCGTCGCGTCCGTCGGGATTGGACGGCTGTTTGTTTATGGAGCACTACTTCGAAGAGCTGCACGCTGCTTTCCCAGAGGAGCTGTTCAGTTATGGGGAAACGTTCGGACCGAAGACGCATACCTGGCGTCTGACGGCCCGCATCGCGTGCGTGAACACCAACGTGCGCACCGATGCGCGGCTTCCGAAGGACTGGGCATTGACGTTGATAGACGGAATGCTCGGCGCCTGTAAACCTCACCAGTCCACAGTAAAACGAAGATACGACGCCTACCGATGCATTGCCATCGCGCTGAGCCTCCATCTCGACCGAATCGTTACTCCCAGGCGAGCCGTGGCCTGCTTCTGCCGCAGTCGGAACCAAAATTACACGCTCAGTGAGTATGGGAGGGGGCTGTTGGGGCGGTGCGACAAGTCGTGGCCGCCGCATCCCGAGTTTGAGGAGACCCTACATAGCACGACGACGACCTTACTAGCATCGACGCCGTCGCCAACTCTCGATACTCATGTTGAGCCTTCAAATCTGTGGACTCCAGTCCAAGCCATAGAGGCGGACGAGATGTTTCGAGTACTCTTTGGCGGTCACGACGAGGGGAGGACGATACACCGGAGCGCACTGCAACCGTCGTCCCCGGATATATCGAGGTCGACGGGAATAGACGAGCGCGGCATGGTGCTGCGTCACGAGTCTGCCCCCGTCACTCATTCGCTCGATAGTGCTTTGACTCGTGGACACGAGGAGACCGGGGGCTGGGGGTCCAATGTTCTTGCGATGGCGCGCAGCGACGTCATCGACGATTCGCCGACAAAAGACGGCCCGCAACCGCTGAAAAGACAGAAGCCGACGGTACTGGAGTCTCCATTTCTGGGAATGGCGGTAGCTCATGATGATCGAGTGGAAGTTCATCCACTGCAGGTTCCTCCTGACCCCTTTTCTTTGGATGGGTTCTCTCTGGATGAGCTGGATGCCGTGTGCGCTGCTCGTCACAACTCCACCGAGCTGCACAACGAAAATGGGTTTCCGGCGGTAGGCACCACGAGCATGGAGATCCCGCCTCCTGTATTCTCAACTGGAGCTGCGTACCAGTCAGTCCCTGGACCATTTCAGATGTCATTGTCTTGTTCTGAGACGTGCTAATGTAGTTTTGCATGCTGTAGTGTGTATTGAGATAGAAAAACATAAGTCGAAGTTGTATTTTTGAATTTCTAATTCAATTATAGATAAACATTTTTTAATTTACATTTGTGAGAAAGGAGCGGAAATGAGAATCCCCGATTCAGCTTGCACTCAAACATGGTCGCTTTTTGGGGGATAGCTTTCTTAGGTGTCTGCAATAGCTGCAATAGTTTAGGAAATGCACATTTCAAACACGCAGTAACGCCACCACAGCAACCATTGAATTCCCTTAGAAAGTTTTGCCTTATGTGATTATACGATGCAGCATGTTTCGATTCACTTGATCTTAACTGCATCAAGCGAGTGCGACCAGTCGCTCTATATTATTCTGTGTTTTTTATGAACTTGTGATTAATGAGTCAATACTATAGCGGTTTAACAGTAACAGATACCAAGCGCCAATAATTACTGATGGGTGTCAATGCCTTGATGCATTGTTATTCATGCTCAATGCCGTCCAGTCATTATCGGTCCCTACACCTGACAACAGTCTCGTGAGAAATCACTATTCAGCAACGCCTGACTGCCTGTCTCGTTTGTGACCGCAGAGTGGTTGCAGTTCCACTTTCCCCGTCGTGTATTCGATCGACATTCTACGCCACCTTCAGCTGGTCAGACGGATTGATGAAAGGCTCCAGCCCGTACCAACACCGTAGGCTCAGCTGTGTTGCTGAATATGATGTGCCTGCGCGCCTTGCTCTCCTATATTTTTCAGCGCTACTCATTTGATTTTGAATTCGTCAATAAAGTTTTCTACAATTACTGTACAACTTAACCTAGGTAATGCTGATTTTGTATAAATAAATGGATATGTTATTTTTTTATTCGGAATTTACATTGATTTGATTTCCTTTCAGTCGAGTTTGTCGGATGTATCTCTACGATCACGTCGAAGGTAGAGTCGAGATAGGTGCTGATGCCGGTGCTGAGTGCGCCGGTTCGCAATCGCATCACAATGCCCTTACTATATGACTACAGCCCGGACGGCCGCTGCCGAACAGACACCTCGCGCTCAACGACAGCGACAAACTACCAAGCCGCAACTTGGGCAGGTGATTTCTGCCGCTGCACTTGCACCACGCCGATTGTTGGTGGCGTACTCTAGGTGGTAGCTCAAGTGAGCAGCGGGGCGTCAGTATTTCAGAAGGCCAAGGCTGGCATTGTTCCGAAGGCGCGCGTATAACTGTTCAGTGCTTAAGCGGAGTTATATATCCGGAGTTACATATCCGCACAAGACTATCCGGGAAATATCAGGTAAGCTATACAGCATGAATGGCTATTTCCGAGCAAACCGTTACTTTAAGTTGCTAATATAGAAGGATACCTTCCACCGATGGCGTATGATAGCTGACAGGCAAAAAATGTGGGTTCCAGACTTATAGCGAGGCACTGTCGCAGCGGTGATCGCAGCGGTGACTGTCTGACACTCGCTTTTTACCAATACTGTCGATACTTTATTAACGGTTTGACGACTCGCACGGTAATGATTACTTTTTTGGGGACAGAAGCTTTATTTGTGCTCTGAGAAAGCAGCAGCATGACGAGATGCAATGGCATTCCGCCGCGTCTGGCTCCTCCTGCTCAGCAACGCTCAAAAGTCGCTGCTCCGGCCGCGGCAGTGGACGTGGGGGTCCAGGAAATCAACGACGCCCTTGTTGGTGCTAAGCGAGAAGTCGAGCAGCTTAAAGAGAGGATTCGCGAGCTCAGGGACGAACTGACTGCTGTGAAGGAGAGCGCCAGGTAAGGCAGTCGCAATTGTTTTTCGCTATTTTAAAGCGAGTGAAGAAGGTCCAAGTGGCGTAGTAGCTGAGGTGACGAGAGGGTTTATAGCAAGTGTTGTGCTGATGGCTGATGTATTGGTTAATAAATGGTAATAGGTGCTGCAAGGCTCGCGAGGGTGCAGAGCAGGATGAGCTCAAAGCACAGCTGCGTCATTTGAAGACAGAGCACACGTTTTTGGCGGCACGGTATGAGGAAGTAAAGAGCCGTGAAGAAGCGATTATAAGCACCCGTAACCAGCAGCACGAGAAGCTGAGGGATGAAATATATCAGTTAAAGGATCACCTGCAGGGAAAGGAGTTGGAGTGTGGGCGTGCCAAGAGAACAAATGAGTCACTGCAGGTAACTTGAATGGGGTGTTATTCAGCTGATCTTGACTTGGGGTGTTTATGCCAACCATAGTCGGGTTCACTCTTGATCCCTGCACCCTGGGCAGGAACAACTGGCAATGGTCCGGGAGCTGGAGGAGGAGCTGATAATCGCAGTTAAGGGGGTGGAAGATCTTGCAAATGCAGATGCGGAGCACCGCAAGCAGGTTCAGCTGTTTCAAGCCAAGATCCAAGTAAGTGTAGACCGAAGTCAGCACCAGCAACCATTTTGCTCTGCATTCTATTGTTCGTGGACGATTAGTCTGTATAGTTCAAAAACAATCGAATGCCAGGTTGAGTGTCGAATGCAGCTCCCCAGCATATGCAGTTTTCTGAGACTTACATACGCACAGTGCACCGAAACATCTTCTACTTCTGAATTTATTTGTTTTGCTGTCCTCGTGGATTGTTTGAATCTTCATATTTTTTCCTGCGTGCTGCAAATTCCAGGCAGCTATAACGAATGCAGACTGCCACATCGACGAAATTGACCGGCTTCAATGCCAACTAAAGGTCTGGCTATGGCATTTTCACGTTGAATAATATTGTTTGTCCATCTGCGCTGAAACCCATAAGAGTGCATTGGTCAACGTTCAGAGACAGACGACTGACTTTGTGACCAACCTTGCTTGTTTGCATGAAATACAGGACAGCAGATCCAAGGAGCAACAGTTGAGTAGTCTTGTGACTGAGCTGCAAGCACAGCTTTTGGCTGCCAACCGCCTCGTGACGCTAAATGGAGTACGACGCGACGTAGAGTCAACCGCAAAGGCGCAACTGGCCGGTCACGCAGAAGGGGTGGATCAGACGGCGCTGTGCAATTTGCTGTCTGATTGCGAGAACACGCTCACCGATGCCTTGGCAGCCGTGAGTTTACAGGCGCCAATGAACCGAGATAATTTTTTATTCATATTCGCTATCACGTGTTTTTATGCTGTCATGTACTGGTTTCATTAATCTTAAAGAGCGTAGTGGGATGCAACCCAGATTTGGAGATGGCAGTCGTCTGTCTTCGTACTACGCCTTGTCTTGTTTTTTACGTGATTCATATATGACGGGGCTGCGACAGTCGGAGACGCCATGCCAGGAAGGACGTAATGTATCAGACGATCCTCGGCAGCAACAAATAGCATGCCGAGCTCTTGAGGTCGTCACACTACGTTTGAAGATACGCAATGTGCCAACAGAAGCGGTGGAAGGCCGCAGCTGCGACATGCAGGAAGTCACGTCCCCTATCCAAGGCGTCATCCTCTCAATTTTCCGGAAGTTGGGGTTAATTATGAGCAAGGTAAACCAGGAGTTCATGATATTGCAATCGAAGGAGTCTTGCCCTGTGGGGAAATTAAACAAGCGGCCGAGCTCGGCTTTGACTCATGGAACTGTCGGCGAAAACACAAACCGGGAACACATAATAGACGAGGAACCAAAGAACGTCATGAAGCGAAAGCATGTACACGAAGAAATGAGCATTGAAAGCGGCGGACTCAAGGTATGTGTCAAGTGCGGGTACTGTTGATCTCCTGCACGGCGCGGTTTTTGACTGTCCATTTTCTATAGGCTTGCCTTTTTTGCTTGTCTATAGGTAAATATTCTGGCAGAGGGAGCGAGGGGTAAGGGCTATTCTCGGCCCATAGATCAGGGAACATATGGTGGTGCTGCGACGAAGAAGATCCGGTCATCCGAACATACTTCGTCCACGCATGCTGCACATCAAGAGGTAAACCAGTGTTGACGCAACACACAAATCAACAGCAATTATAAACCCGTTTGTGTCTTTTTATCGAATTGAAATATAATTAATCGTGAACAATTTTCTTGTTGCACATGGCAAGCTCCAAAGGGTTTGCTTAAAGAAGATATTGATAATGGTGAGTTACTGCGGACAGGCAGATTATGTGAAAACCCATGATGACGTGCGGGCAGACACTGTCACCGCGCCGTCGGGAAGGATTGGGTCGCAAGACAGCTCAATCGTTGGCTCTGACTCACAAGAGCTGCATTCATCTGCAGTGGTGAAGGCAGTGCAATGCGAACAAGATCACAAGGTGCAGTTTCACCGTCCTGTGGGCTTTGGGGTGGCATTCTGACCGAAACTCGGATATGGATTTCACAGGGAGGGTGGTAGGAAAGATGGGGAGGGGAGGGCAGACTGCGGTCGGAGATTCATGTAGATTTTTGCAATGTTGACACCAGCTACGCTGACTTTTGCAGGAGGTGCTCAAAAATTCAAATTTGGAGGACACTATTGGGGACCTCTTCTCATCGCTTGGCAACTCCCACATTTGATATGATGAATCATCACGCCCCGCTCGCACAGGGTGATGCAGCTTGAGCAAAGGGGGGGCTCCACACGTCGCTTGTTTTCCATATGAGCCCAGAGCCTGCACAGAAACGGTACACTGGATATGGTATAAAGTATAAACGCTACAGTTAATCAAACTCTGTCACTTGAATGAGTAACGCGTACGGCAGCTGCTAGATGCGACAACAGGCCAACGTCTTGCGAAGTGCGTGAATATCCTCCATCCCAAGACACAAACACACACACACACACACAATCAAGCACAGGTGCAACGTTCGTTATTTTTGAAGATGCAAATGATGACACGTTGCACCAGAAATTCGTCATTGGTTATAGCCGACTAGATGGCAGTTCCGTGAATAACATGCATTTGTATTTAATCTTTAAGCTGCTTGCAGCAATATCATTGATCCATTCATGTCTATGATGATATGAAATGTTTCCATTGAGAAGAAACTGGCTCTAGCTTCCTTTAATTCATTGCTTTACACATAACATGTGCCATATTCACCCTATTCATGCATTCCGCCTTATGCCCGCCCATTTGTTGGAACCACATGAATTTCTTTTTCACACGTCACGCCTCCGATTGGACAAGCTTTCGATACCCGCAACTCACGCACTACCGGTGCTCGTTTCATAAGCCATCAAGCGTTCTTGCGAAGTAATGATCTACTAAGGACATAGCATCGTGGTACCACGTTTGGGCAAGCGACGAAAAAAAATATTCTAAGCAAGATGCCATCTTCGGTGTGCACCATGCGCAATGTAATTGGCGCATACATACCCCCGGGAGAGTCAAGGTTGAGACGCACACCATTTGCTCCAAAGTCAAAAATGTGCATCAAGAAGCAATGATGTGAAAATAGTGCATTTGCATGCCTTTTGACAACCGAAAGTGGGTCGCGGTTGAAAAGCGATTTCGCAGCATATTTGGGGCGTTAGTTGTGCATGCCCGGGACATTTGAATATGCCTTGAGCAAGATGCCCGCGTCGGACATTTCCATCCATCACTTTATCTACGTGCCCTATTCACAACCGCCAATATCAATGGGGAGCCGGACTCTCCATCCAGGTTGGGGACCGGACAATCGGATAGTAAACAATCAATTACGTGATTTCTATAAACTCAAAGAAATAAGCTGTGGAGTCGCCCCCGACCTGCGCTTCATTCCGTTTCAGGTCACGGAATCTGGAGAGATCCGGGGACTCGCAACGGCATATAAGACGGAGCATGCCAAACACGTTGCCGCTTGAAAAGGAATGCCACACACACACACACATACACACACACACACACACTCACACACACACACACACACACACACACACACTCACACACACACACACACACTCATCACACACACACACACACACACACACACACACACACACACACACACACACACACGCAAATTTTAGCAAATTAATGTACCAGGATGAGAATTGAATCTCACGTTGGTACGTCCAAAATTTTGGCATTTACAAAGCGATGGGGGCTCCGTTATGCCAACAAAGTACAGCTCTTACATGAATTAGTTGACACAATCAGAACAGGGCTTTGTATACGCATTAAGAGGGAACATGGGAGAGTGGATTTGCGTGGCATGTGCTCGCGCATGCAAAAGGCATAAGGTGGTCTAACGCTGCTTGTATCCGGAAAACACTGTCTCATTTTCTGATGTACAAGATGTACAAGCCGCGCAATAAGAAGGAAACCACGGCGATATTCGAGGAGCTGATAGCCTTACCCCGGGAGGAGGCGGGCGATGTGATGCGCTTCATATTTGACCGGCCCTACGCTTTCATGTTTGCCAACACAGGCACCGGTGAGCTTTACAATTTTTTTGACCTTATAGGTGTAAACAGCGATGCCGCGGCGAAAGATCAAGGTTACTCGGGAAAAGACGACGAAGAAACCGTCTTGATTAGGTGCAAATCTATGATGTGGCCACAAATTTATTCTAGAATAGACTACAAGTACAGCTACCTGGTACACGTACCAGGTACCTATATTACCGATATTCCAATTAGAAGAAAGTTAACGGCTCGTACAGGTACCCGTAGGAACACCGATGAGTTTTTTTTTTGCGTCCCCGGCATATGGGACTGGCAGGTAAGCCCGCACAAGCACCCTCTACGGGCGGCGTCGGTTTGCAAGCACGACGTATATAGTATATAGAGCAGAAGTTCGAAACAAGCCGCCAGTACCAGTACTGATGATATCCGTGTTCATGTTGTTCTTCTTGTAATCAAAAGGCAGTACCGAAGACACTGTGTTGCCGAATTAGTACTACGGCACACACACATACAGGTCTGCAGGTACACACAGGTACCTGTACAGGTCGTATATTGTTGCTCGCCGTTAACTATTATGAGATTCCTGTATCTTTTCTGTCCCCAAATAATATAAAATAATAATTTCTAAAAAAACTATTTTCTAAAATTTGAATTCAAATTCTTTTAATAAATTATTTTCTGTCCCGTACTGCCAGTACCCGTACTGCCCGGCAAGTCCCGTACTGCCCGTACCCGTACTGCCGAACTCTCGGACGACTGCCCGGCAAGTCCCGTACTGCCCGGCAAGTCCCGTACTGCCCGGCAAGTCCCGTACTGCCCGGCAAGTCCCGTACTGCCCGTACCCGTACTGCCGAACTCTCGGACGACTGCCCGGCAAGTCCCGTACTGCCCGTACCCGTACTGCCGAACTCTCGGACGACTGCCCGGCAAGTCCCGTACTGCCCGTACCCGTACTGCCGCACTCTCGGACGACTGCCCGGCAAGTCCCGTACTGCCCGTACCCGTACTGCCGCACTCTCGGACGACTGCCCGGCAAGACCCCGTACTGCCGCACTCTCGGACGACTGCCCGGCAAGTCCCGTACTGCTAGTACCCGCACCCCGTCACGGCCCATCCTGTTACCTTCCGCTGCACCTTCTTGCGCCGGTGTAGTCCTTGCCGCTAAATGGCACCGGTGCCCGGTACTAAAGTTAACCCCCTAAACACTACCAGCGGAAGAGTAACAGGGTAACAAGTAACAGCACTTCTCAGAAAGTTTCTCTCTTTTTATATAGCCTAGCCAAAGTATGGCAAACTTTAAAAACAACCTGTTACTTGTTACCTTGTTACTCTAAAAAAAGTAAAGTAAAGAGTACCGATGCCCGGTGCTAACGCAACACCTCAAACACACCGGGGCTCCGCACAGTAACGGGTTGCACCGCCGGCCGGCCGGCCGGACCGCCACCGCCTCCGCCGACCGCAACCACTCACGCCACCACCGAGGATTTAATATCGCAGCACGCCGCTATACTTAGCGACTGTACATAGCGACAGATTGAAATTAGCGACTGTACATAGCGACAGATTGAAATTAGCGACAGTACATAGCGACAGTACTTTGATTAGCGACACACGCGAGTGCCCCCCGATCGAGCGCCCCGCCCGCCCCGCCCGCCCCGCCTATAAAAACGCCGCGCACGCCACAATTCCGCTCACACCTTCAAGCTCTATAGGAGTCTCCCCGTGCCCAACCCGAGATCCCCGGGGTCGCTAGGGAAGGGCATCGTAGCGACCAATCCAATCTCGTCCCCGCAAGATAATAAATCCGGCGTGGCTTCGGCCACGGGGTCACTTGCACTAGGGCGAGCTTGGCTTGGTCGCTAAAGGGTGCCTATATCTTGTTGGTGTCTTCTTCGGGATCCCTACCTTCGGGTATTGCGTGTGGCTTCGGCCCGACTCGTTGAATGCTTGCATGTCATGATTTGCTAACGTGTGCTTGCAGGTCGTCGTCACCACCAAGGACGGAATTCACCCGCCCCGCCCCGCCCCGCCCCGCCCCGCCCCGCCCCGCCCCGCCCCGCCCCGCCCCTTGTCTATTTTCGCGAAGGAAGGACCGTAACTATTGCTTGGTGTGCTTGCAGGTCGTCAATGCTTTACCGGTGTTTTTAAACACCACCAAGCATGGAAATTTCACTTGTCTTTGTCTTTGTCTTTATATTTTTCAATTTCAATTCAATTTCAATTCAATTTCATTTCCAAAACCCAAATGCTCCCGCGCCGACTCCTTGCACTCACGCATTTACTCGCGGAATACGCTGTCGTCGCTCACGATGCGAAGCCCCGAGTAGCCGCGCACTTTTTTGTTATTGATTGACTTCGTAGCGGAAGTGACGCCGAGCTCGGTCCGAATGATGGTGCCGAGCTTGGTGCTAGAGATGTCTAGCCCGCGCTCCTTCGCGGCGGCGGCGACTTCCCGGCAGCTCACAAAGTCGCCCGGGTTACCTAGCGTTAGCCAATCGCTCACCCCCTCCACCGCGTCCTCATCCCCTTGGCACCACATCTTCGTGTACTCGAGTATAGACGGCGTCAAAGCGGGGCGTTGGTCGACGTAGGCGTGGCAAATCATGTACGCGAAAGCCGGCGCCACGTCCGCGCGCTGAATGAAGTCACCAATCCCGGCGTCGCCCTTGTGCACGCAAGTGAGGTGCTTGAAGGCCTCGTACTTTTCGCCGAGCAGGTAGCGCTCCGTCATCTCGATGAACACCACCCGGTTTTGTGTGGCGTCGTCGGTCTTGAGGTTCATTATCTCGGGCATGTCGTTTGCGAATATCCACGCCGTCCCTTGCATCTTAAATTGCATTTCGTCCCGGTGGTTTTGCCGCCCGGAGAAGGTGTCGCCGCCGCTGGAGAGCTCCTTGATGGTGTTGTTGTCAATCTTTATTCCCGGCCCCATTTTCAGCTCCGAGGTGGCCAGCAAGCGGTGGTTCCGGGCCGCCACCATCCAGGACATCGCCTTCGCGGCGTCGCCGGAGCTGCTGCCGGAGTAGATGAGGTTGGCGCTTGCGATCGAGCCCTTGTAGTCGCCGAAAGCCTTCGCGTTCAACTCCATCCACCCGGACTTCCCGCTGTTGCCGTTGCCCACGACGCAGAAGAAGCGCTTGTCCTCCACGGCGCCGGCGTAGCTCCGGGCGGTGCTCTGAAGGACGAACTCCGCGTTGTCGCCCCACAGCCGGTCCACTATGCGCTCGCGGACCTCGGCGACAACCGCCTCCACCTTGCTCCGGGCCTCGTCGGTCGTCGGGTAGTCGTGACTTAGCTTGTAGAAGACAACAATGTCGGGGGAGAAGGGCAGCAACGTCTGCGTGCGGAGGTCGTACACACCGTTGTTCCACGCGACGCGGCCCTTGCCCGACACCTCGGCGTCAATCAACAAGCGGGGGTCATCCTTTACGAAATCGCGGATCAGGTCCATCACCCGGCGGATCATGGTCACGAAGCGCGCGTGCACGCCGACGTAGGCCGTCGCCCTTTCGATGAGCTTGCGAAACCCATCCATGTTCGTCCGGTCGCGGTAGCAGCCGTCCGCGGGGTCGTACACGTACAGCGTCCCGTTGCATGTCACCGCGCGGTAGCCGTTGTCCTCAAGCCACTCGAGAAAGGCGTACGTCGCCTGCACGTCGTCAAGTCTCTTGAGCGTGGAGGAGGCCGCCATCGACCAAGCCGCCGGCTCCTTCGCCGGCGCCGCAGCTTTCTCCGGGGGCACGGCGAAGGGGAACTCCGAGCCCGGCGCGTGGCTAGGCCGGAGGGCGGCCATCGCCGCTCGGTACTCTTCCGGCGAGTCTGTGCGGGCAAAGCGGTGGAGGCTCCCTATGTTGACGGAGGCGCCGCGCTCGGTATTGGCCGACATGTACATCTTCTCGCACTCGCGTTCGACGAACTTTGCCGGGCAGCCGCGCGACCACTCCTTGTACAACTCTAGTCCGCCCGCCGAGAGCCCGCACGCGTTGCCGGTCCCGAACCCCACGCGCATCCACCGATCCCGGTCGTCCGACCGCTTGATGAGAGGCAGCAACACGGCGACGTCCGCTAAGCTCGCCGCGGGCTGCTGCTGCTGCTGCGGGCTGCTCGCGACTGGTGGGGGCACGGCGGACGGTCCACACCCTTCCCAATCGTCTTCCACCACCTGCGCGACGTAGTCCTTCACATCGTCGTCCGGCCGCTCCATCGTGAGCAGCCGCCCGTCCGCCGCGTCCTTCCGGCCGTTGACGCACGCTAGCAGCCGCCGCCGCGAGTAAACGGACATGTCCCACTGGATGCGGTTGTTCGGGTAGTTCGCGTACGCCGCGTCCAGCAGCCGCGGGATCGTCGTGAAGGGCACGGCGAGGCCGGAGAAGAAGGGGCGGAAGGACAGCTTGTAGCGGCCGTCGGGCGTCGCGCCATGCCGAGTAGCGATCTTGTACGACAGTTGCATATCCCCACCCGGGAGTTCAGTAAGCAAACGCTTCAGCAACGCCGTTTGATACTGAACGTAGTCCGCTATGCGGCGCTTCTCCTCCGCCGGCGGCTCGGCGTCGTGGTACTCCTCATAGTCCAGAAATAGCTTTGTCTCGACGTCGTCCTCGAGCAGCTCGCGGAGGACGTTGTCAGCGTGGAGCTTCTCGGCGAGCGCCTCGGGCGCCACCGACTCCACGTTATTCCAGTTGTTGAGGGAAACGAGCTTGACGGAGAGAGCCATGGCTGATGATTTATAATACCCCGGAGAAAATAATTTGCGGCCGTCTCAAACGCACCTGCGTTTACGCGGACTCCTCTGCCTGCGCCTGCGCCTGCGCTTCCGCCCGCTTCTGCGCTTTCTTTCGGTGGTAGCGTTCGAGGTTGGTGGCCTTCCGTGCATCCGCGTTGCGCTGGTAGTAGCGGCGGCTCCGCTCCCGGTCCTTTTCGAGGTAAAGCAAGTGTACCTTTGCTATGCGCATAAGTTCGCCGGCGGTCAGCCGCTCAACATACTCGGAGGACGCCATCGCTCGCTTTGTTTCCCCCAAGAAGAGAAATTATTTTCTCCTGCCGCGCGTTTCAGCCGCGTTCGGGACAGAAAATTATTATCTCCTGTGGTGTCAAGAAGCCCGCAGACATGCCAGACTCGCCCGAGGCCAAGCGCGCGCGCGCCAAGGCGCACTACGCCGCGAACACCGAGGAGCAGCGCCTCAAAGCGAATATTCGCAGCATCCTCAAGGGAAAGAAGCCCAACGCCAAGACGCTAGCCGCCTACCGCTGGGGCGAGCGCGAGGTCAACCGCATTCGCTCTATGGACGCCAACTTCCGCCAAGTTCTCGAGCATATCCACGGCGTTGACCTGCGGAAGGTGTACGCCAACGCGACCCCGCTGCCGGCCATCAACCTCCCGCGCGTGCAGGTCGCCCCGGCGCCGGTGCCGCCGCCCCGCCCCGACTACCCTCAGTGCCTTGAGGACACTCCGGAGAAAGGCACCAACACGCCAATCACGTGGGCGCAGATCGACAGCTTTTGGAGCGCCGCCGTGCAGAAGCACAACATGGGGTCCAACAGCGCACGCAAGGTGATGCGCGACGGCCAGCTCGTGGCGGAGAACTACTCCCGCGGCTACCTCGACGCCGTGCGCCGCACCTTCCGGCAGCTGCGCGAGGATATGGCGGGCGCGCAGCCCGAGGACAACGCCGTCCCGGTCCTGCGCGCGGAGCGCGTGATGGCGTGGCTGCGCGCCCGGTACTCAAAGAGCGACGTGCAGGTGCAGGCCGACGCCACCGCGGTGGACAGCGCCGTCGGGGCGGTGGCCGGCCGCGACGACGACGAGGACGAGGAGGTGTCCAGCGGCGCGGTGGCAACCTCCGTCGCCGGCGCGCGCTCCCGGGCGCGCACCAAGTCGACGGCGCTCAAGCAGGTCACGCAGACGTACTCGGTGAAGCTCGGGCACATCGCCACCACCTTCGGCGCGTGGGGCGCCTTCCGGAACTCCCTCGGGACGGACGTCCTCCAGGCCTACCGAGGCACCTTCGGCGAGGGCGAGGTCGGCTTGATGCAAGCCCTTCAGGCTGATAAGGAAGTGCAGGGCAACAAGCCGAAAAGCGACCTCCACGCCGTCCCGAGCTATGAGATGCTCGTCCGCTACCTCCCGCGCATCAAGGCGGCGCTCGGCCCCTCCACCGCCTGGCTGGCAGCCTTCCTGCAGGTGAAGCTGCTCGGGCTGCGCGACAACCTCGGGGGCATCGAGATACGCGCCGACGACGGCCGGCGCTTCGACCCGGCGGTCGGCGACCCCTCCCGGGACGATTGGTACAACCGAAACACCGGCGAAATATACGTCGCGCATTTCAAAACTGGGAAAAGCCGCTTCGGCACGCCCTACTCCTTCAAGCTCTCTCAGCACCCCGACATCAAGGCCGCCGTGGACGAGACGCTCGCGCCGGGCCACCCGGAGGCCGGCCGCAAGTGGCTGGTAGGTATCGGCCGCAAGAAGGACGGGCTGCCTCTCCCCGCCGGTCCCAAGGTGAAGAAGGCATTCACCGCCGCCGGCCTTATTTTCAAGCAACTCAACAACGGCCGCCTCATCGACACCTCCGTCACCCCGCTGGACGTGCGCCATGCCCAAGTGACTTGGAAGCACCGCGAGATGTCCCGCCGCAAGCCGTCGCTCACCGCCACGCAAATCAGCGATCAGATCGCCGGCTTCTTCAACCACGCTAGCGACGTCAACATCGGCTACTTGCGCAAGACGTTTGACAGCCTCGATAGCCACCTAGCCACCAAGTCGAAGACCATGCTCCCGACGGGAGCCTTGCCAGCCGTGCAAGAGGATGAGGCTGAGGATGAGGCTGAGGAAGAGGAGCGGTTGGAGGAGCGCCGGGAAAGCAACGCCAAAGCCACAACGAGCGCCCCCACCCGCGCCAAGAAGCAGCCGGTCAATGCGCTCAGCGCCCGAGCGCCCCCGATTGCAAAGCGAGCTCGCAAGCAAAAACCATCACCACCCAAGCCAGCTTCCCCGCCGCCCGCCCGCGGCTTGGCGGGCCAACGCCCAGTGCGCAAGCGTGTCCCGACGCGGAGGGCAGCGGAGTCGGCCCAACAGCAGAAGAGCGCCAAAGGCGCCCCCTCGAGGCGCCGGCGTTCATAACTAGTAGTTATTACACAACAATCGTTTTTATTTGACCCGCGCCGTGTAAGTAAGCAGTAGTGCCAACTCTGAAGCGTACGTTTGCACCATCTATGAGAACGGTCCGTGTCACTGATATTCTCATAATGACATCCGTGCTAAAATTAACGTTGATGCCAGAGTTAGTGTATGTATATTTCTTTTGTCCAAAATTACTCGTGTCCAAACTCTGTACAAATAAAAAGCGTTCAATCTCTATGGACTTGTTTGGGGATAATATCATAACCTCAATACGTGGGTCGCCAAATTGATCTGTTTCAAAATAGTCGTACATAGTTGTTGTGATATTTGTGAAGGAAACCAGCCCGGCAGCCACTTGGACGGTCATAACCGATAATACTGGCAGGCTTAACGCTTGCACCAATGTGTATTTGAATGTTGAGCTAAAGCTATCCAAGCGGGTGTCCACGGCGTCGACAAGAGTGCGGGTGGCCGCGTCCTTGGTGTCCACGTACGCTCGAGTGGCCGCGTCCTTGGCGTTCACGATCGAACGTGTGGCCGCGTCGGTGTCGTCCACGTATTTCTTTGTGGCGGCGTCGGCGTCGGCTGTCGGTGCGCCAACTTGTTCGAGACGGATGCCGCTGAAATTAGCGCTCGTCTCCACTACGAGAGCTTCCGTCCTGAACACCAAGGCGGTCAAAGCCACGGTGAAGATGTGCTTCCAAGGCGTATCGGCAGTGCCTAAATCATATAAATTCGACCCGTTTGGGATAATATCGCCGCATTTCAAACTAGTGCTGCCGATCGACAGCATCGTCGGTGTCACCAAGCTGAAATAGTTGCTCCATCCAGGACGTCCAGGTAGGTCAAACCATCGGGCGTTTTCCGCGACGTAGGACCGTAGAAAGTTGTACGGAATTGCTTCGTCGTCGTGGAGTGGATCAGTTCCTGACAGGCGCACCCGCTTGAAGTACCCAAAGAGGTATCGCCGTAGGTCTTGACCCAGGTTGTAAGCCGAGTCCGCCGACGGCGTGAGCGAGTCACTCAGCACGATGTCAAAATTCGAGGGCTGGGTGGGGTCCATGAACTGCCCGATGTCCGAATACGACAATTTTGAGACCCAAGCCGGCTTGTCTGTCAACCCACCCCACGACGTTGCGCCCGATCCTACGGCATCGTCCACGTATTTCTTTGTGGCGGCGTCGGCGTCGGCTGTCGGGGCTGCGACGTTTGTGACGCGATTGTTGCCCGCGTCGATACCCTTGTCGGCGTATATCTCCTCCACATATGCGCGCCGCCACCGGGCGTATGGGTCACCGAGGTCATACACTCCTTGGCCGTTTGGAGCGAAGTCGCCACTTTTGAAGCTATTTGAGCCTATGGTCACTGTATCCGTCGTCCCCCCGAGCGAGAAGTAGTTTGTCCACATGGGCCGACCATTTAAATCCAGCCACGTCGCATCCCCTCCGTCGGTCCCATCGCGGCCGGGGTCACCCTTGGGGCCTGGGTCGCCTTTGGCACCGTTGTTGCCGGGGTCGCCTTTGTCGCCTTTAGCACCGTTGTTACCGGGGTCGCCCTTGGGGCCTGGGTCGCCTTTGGCACCGTCATCTCCGGGGTCGCCTTTGTCGCCTTTGGCACCGTTGTTGCCGGGGTCGCCTTTGGGGCCTGGTGGGCCGACATCTCCGGGGTCGCCTTTAGCACCGTCATCTCCGGGGTCGCCTTTGTCGCCTTTAGCACCATTGTTACCAGGGTCGCCTTTGTCGCCTTTGGCACCGTTGTTGCCGGGGTCGCCTTTGGGGCCTGGTGGGCCGACATCTCCGGGGTCGCCTTTGTCGCCTTTAGCACCGTCATTACCGGGGTCGCCCTTGGGGCCTGGTGGGCCGACATCTCCGGGGTCGCCTTTGTCGCCTTTAGCACCGTCATTACCGGGGTCGCCCTTGGGGCCTGGTGGGCCGACATCTCCGGGGTCGCCTTTGGCACCGTCATCTCCGGGGTCGCCTTTGGCACCGTCATCTCCGGGGTCGCCTTTGGGGCCTGGTGGGCCGACATCTCCGGGGTCGCCTTTAGCACCGTTGTTGCCGGGGTCGCCCTTGGGGCCTGGTGGACCGTCATCTCCGGGGTCGCCTTTGTCGCCTTTAGCACCGTCATTGCCTGGGTCGCCCTTGGG
This sequence comes from Tetraselmis chui, assembly GCA_026401115.1. Lineage (NCBI taxonomy): Eukaryota > Viridiplantae > Chlorophyta > Chlorodendrophyceae > Chlorodendrales > Chlorodendraceae > Tetraselmis > Tetraselmis chui. The sequence continues at coordinate 65,301 of JAPMLY010000125.1, forward strand.
GCCTGGGTCACCCTTGGGGCCGGCTGGACCCGGTTCAATCCCTGAATCCCCTTCTAACAGCGCCCTACGTGGTGTGCCGGAGGCGTCTAGCCCGTACAGGTCCGTAAAATAGGCTTTAGAAAAAGGCCTCGATGTTGAGCCGATATCCACCTGCGTTTCAGCCTTTGGAGTGATGGTAGAGCTAACGTTTTGGTCCCCGTCGAGCAGCGCCCGTCGAGAGAAACCCTCCTCATTCTGCCCAAATAGGTTCTTGGCGTATACGTCGTGGAAGTGCCCGGTTTGCCACGGCTTCGTATACGTTCCAATCGTGTTCCCACCGACGTCCGTGTCATTTGGCACGAGATTGGCGTACACCGTGATGTCATCGGTATCAGAGCGTGAGGACTTGAGCATGTTGGCATTGATGCTATCATTCACAGTGATGTCGGTGGTGTAGATGGTCCACCACGGGTAGTCCACCGCCCCGAAGTCTCGTTTGTTGTGGTCGACGCCGATCAGCCCGGTTCCCTCGACCTTCAGGTGTTGCACGAGATTCGATCCGGCGTCTATATCGCTCCTCAATTCGCCCAAGGTGTTACTCAAGCTCACTCCATCAAGCATAACGTCTTCGGCGTGCACAGTCTTCCACTCGTGCGTTTCGCTCCCGAGCGAGTGAATCGGTCCCACCAATGCCGCCGTCGTCGGCAAAAGCGAGGCGCCCACGGTGATGTCGGTGTCAAACCCAATAGCGGTGATGTTGTCGGTGCGAATGTTCGACGCGCTAAACTCGTCGGCAAATCCAGTCACCGTGTAAGTGAGCGCCGTCAAGTCCGTGTCCTGCCGGTCATTTTCCGTCTCCTCCAGTGTCACCCGGGCCGCTAGCTCCCGGTAAAGCAATTCGACCTGGCTGAGGTCCACCTCCACTGCCCGGCGCCCGTTCAGCTGCAGCGGCGCCGATATTTGCCGAGACTGGTTCATCTTTATTAATCTTAGCAAAAGCTATTTTTAACGTCGCCGTGAAACGTCCTCCGTTGAGGTCGAGTGTACGCCCGTCATCGTCGCTTAGCCGGATGCTCACGTAGCTTAGATAGCGGTTAAAAACGTCCACGAAGGCGTCCGAGGAGTAGTGGTCAATTTCATTGAACTGTGCCGAGCTGGGGATCTTCGCTAAGATGTCGCCCACGCGCCGAGTCCGGGGGTCGCGGTTTTGAGTGAGGAGGTTGCTATGCACGAAAACGCTGCTAGTCCGCGTCAAGTCCACGATACGACTAGCGGTGAGCAGCAACTCTCCGTCGACGATTTTGGCGGAGTCACCGACTGATAAGCCTAAAAGCCGAGTGCACGTGGTGCCTTCCCCGATCACAACATGATGATCCGCGTTTTCCGTTGCAAGTAGCGTCAGCTTATTCGTGTTCTCGTCATATTTAGCCACGTACTCATCGAGTCGTCCATCGTTTAAAAATGCGACGATATCGTCGACCGAGCGGTTGCCGTGGGGAAGCTTGATGGTGACCGGCTCTCCAGGAATTTCACCGCCGTCGTCGTATTTAAGGACCAGCGTGTCGTTACCGTCAAATATACTGTAATATGTGTGCGGGAGCCACGCGTTGAGCAGTCGAACCTGCATGGTGAAACCCTGGGGGACGGTCAGTGGATCGAGAAGGGAGAATACGTGGGTTCCATCATCGAGTCTTGCGTCAGCGTACGCCGTGTCCAAGTACAGCTGCTGGAGCATCTTTTAAACAATATCGAAGAAAAACTGGGGTTGAGGCTGGATTGTTGGTTGCTTGGCCCTCGACCGACGCTTTTCAGCCTTTGCCGTCCTGGCGCGCAAAAGAGCTGCCTTCATCTTCTCGCTTGCTACTCGTTTTTTGGGCTTCGGGTCAAGGCTGGTTGGCTCTTTTTCGCCGGCCGAAATCTCTCCACTACCCACATCGCTCCCCCCACTAACGCCAGGTGCCTCAGGAACGGTGTCTTGTTCACCGTCTCCGTCACTGCCGTCGCCGCGTTCGAGATCGCTGCGTCCCATACCATTTCTTTTCTTACTACAATAGAAAATAAATAGAACCATGGCCTCTACTTCGTCTACTTCTTCTCTACTCGAGACCATCGGATCGGAGGTGGTTCACGGGGAAGCGGTTTCCTCCATTTCTGCGAGTAAGTCCACCCAGACAGATCCCCATTTGCTTGCTCGGAGCTCAAACTACGGGACGGTGGCGTGGTGGAAGGAAAACTACGAGGGATTCGGGTTCACCGACGAGCAATTCCAAGTGCTCGAGGCAGTAACCTTTGGGGTGGCTCCGAAATTATTAAGAAGGTACTATAAACGGCGCGCTAAATGCGATTCAACATCAAACAACGGTCGGAATTCAAAGTGAAACCCCCGGCGTTCTTGTGTGACAAGAAAATCCACGAACAAATCGTTTCGCCGCTGCCCGACCGCCCGTTTTTCATGGCGATTATCGGCTCCGCGGGCACGGGTAAAACGTCGATGCTCGTCAACCTCCTCTCGAGCAAGCAAGCCTACCGCAAGGCGTTCCATCACGTGCACGTTGTCATGCCGTCTCACTCCGTGGCGAGTTTGAAGCGTAACATCTTCAAGAACCACAACAAGATGCACGACGACCTAGATTGGGCGACCCTCGACGGAATTCGGGAGGCAGTCAAGCTGGCGGCGGAAAAAGAAAAAAACAGTCTTTTAATTCTAGACGACGTGACCGCTTCCTTGAAAGATAATGAGATTCAGCACATTTTGCGCGAGCTAATATTCAATCGCCGCCATTACCGGCTGTCAATAATCATCCTTGTTCAATCTTACAACTCGATGCCGCTTGGCATACGCAAAACGCTCAGCCATTTCCTCATGTACAAGCCCCGGAACAAGAAGGAAACCACAGCGATATTCGAGGAGCTGATCACGCTTCCGCGGGATGAAGCGGACGAGGTCATGAGGTTTGTCTTCGACCGGCCCTATGCCTTCATGTTTGCAGACACGGGGACGGGGGAGCTGTACAAGAATTTCGATCGTATAGGTATACATGACAGCAATGCCGCGGCGGAAGACCAAGATTACTCGGGAAAAGAAGACGAAGAAACCGGCACGCACACGAGCGGCCGCTAAAAAACCCCGTGCTTTTCGTAACCAAAACGTGCGGGTAAACGTTGTGCAAACGGTATCAACTGGTGAATCCACGCCGGGCAATCAGCCCGAGCCCTTCACGCGTGGTTGGACAATGGGGATTGCCCCCCCGGCACCGACGATTTTACAGCAGCCCGCGGCGAGCTCAATCATGCGACCGCATGATCACTTCAAACACGCCGCGTCACCCATCGCCCAAACCGAGAGGCAGATGCCCCAGGCCGTGCCTGTGCCGGAAAAACCAATGATGGAAGCGGCGAACCCGAGGAGTTCCGCGCCATCATCATCGGGTGTCAAACAGCTTGTTCGATCTTTCGAAGACCGGGAACAAACAGGACTTGATGATTATTATATCATCAATAGTCCTCAAATGTTTGAACCACGAGTAATTGACGAGCTTGCGGAGCGTTTGGGAATAGAGTTCCCGGCAGGAAAAAAGAGGAGGGGTAAGGAGGAAAAGGCGGCATATATTAAAAAACAGCTAGCCGAGAGGAAGGGCAAAGCACGCATGTGAAGAAAAATGTAGGCTTATAGCAAACACGCACAACCATGGGACTCGGGCGCTACATCGGTCAAAAGCTCCACAGCCTTCGAAACATCGGTCAAAAGGTCGCCCACGGGGTTCGGGTGGCTGGAAACAAGCTCGGCGGATGGATGCTCTCCGCGGCTGCGCCGGTCGCCGCCTTCAACCCCGTGCTCGGTGCTGGCATCGCGTCGGCCGGCGCCATTGCCCGCGGGATCGGCGGGATTGCTGGCGGCGTGGAGGGGGTTCTTGATGGAAACGGGGCAGATATTGGCAGCATGAAGGGTCACGCTGCGGCTGTCCGATCCGCGTACGGCCGGATGAGAGGCCCGGGCTCTTTGCTTGAGAGAGGAGGAGGCTAACGAAACTTTTTTTCTGTGACGATACTATAAAAGATCCATGAGCGAAAGAAGCTCACTCTCCGACTCGTTCGTGTACGGGAACAAGCCCGTGGCGGCGCCTGCCACGAAGTCACGGGTAAGTGTATACCCGGAGAACGGATCCAGCGGCTTCCTACCGGGAAACACGATCCGTTTTGTACTTCCCACAGGGAACCGCGGGGAGTACTTGAATTCGCGACAGAGCTACCTGAAATTTAAGCTTCAAAACTTGGATGCAGCAAGCGAAATGGCCTCTTTCAAATTTGATTATTCCGCGCACGCAATCATCCGCTCGCTCAAGGTCTCTGCATCCGGTGGGGCCGGCGGCGGTGTGTTGGAGAATATCGAGGAGTACAACGCCCTTGTCCACGCACTATTCGACGTCACCGGGGACAAAATCCAGATGGAGACTACCGGAACGATCTCCGAGGGTTTTAGTAGGGAAGTAGATGCTACAGACAGCAGGATCTTCTGCATCCCCCTGATGAGTGCTATCATAGGCACAAACCAACAGAAGTACCTTCCGGTCGGCGCAATGGCCCGCACCCATCTGACCCTCGAGCTCACCTTGGGGGATTTGGAGAAGGTGCAGGAGGGGAATAGGCCATGGGTGCTCAAAGACGTCGAGTACGTGGCAGAGATGATCCACCTGGATCCCACCGTCGATCGTGCCTTGGTTGAGGCCAATAGCGGTGGGATCGTCATTCCGTATTCCACTTTCTCTCAGCACCGGTGGATCGCACCAAATGGAAGTAGCTCAATGTCGATGGCCTTTTCTTCACCGTATAAGTCGTTGAAAACGCTGATAGCACTGTTCCGGAAGGACGCAACCGACTATAGCAGCATCAAATACGTCTCCGAGAGAAAGAATGTGGTGGGTAACACGGGGCGATATCAGTACACGATCAACGGTGTATTAACCCCATCTAAGCCCGTCGATTCTGACGCGGAGGCGTGGGCTGAAACTCAGAAGGCGTTCCACGCCTACGGATCCCTCGAGCATATGGGGATTGTGACGGATGGGACCTGGGGCCTCGACGAAGGCAAGTATCTCATAGCGACCGACCTCGAGTCCCAAAGTCATAAGTCGATGTTCTCGCAGAATGGTATTGATGTTTCAACGTCGGTGTCGCATCTCACAGTGAACTTCGATTCCGCACTTGACGCAAGCGTAACGGTAGACGTCTTTTCCCACTACGATGGCTTTATCGTGGTCGGAGCGGATGGGCTTGTAAATGTTTTCTACTGATTACACCAAATGGTCGCGCGCAGAATCGTAGTTAGCACCCAAGAGCGCGTGAGCGGCGAGAAACACGCCTTCACCGTTCGCACGCCCGCCTTTCAGAACGGCAGCGGGTTCCAAGGTAAACCCCATGTTCGCTTCGCGCTGGAGTGGTGTACACCGATCACCGGCTTCACAGGTGTGGAGCCCGACCCCCTTTCTATTATGCTGTGCTCTCCGTCGATCCGACAATCAAATTCCTACAAGAGCTGGGATCCCGCAAACAACGACTCAATCCTAGCTCTTTTGCAGTCTTGGCGTGGCGGCAACGTATTTGGCGAAATGGCGGATTCGTCGTACGTCCAAAGCAACACGTGCGCTGGGATATGTGACGGCTCGCGGCTAGTACGCGGTGACATGTCTTTCTACCTCCTTCAGGGCCCGACGAAGCTTAGAACCAGTGTGCTCCCGTGGACGCCTACGTTCGTAAACGATTTCACCTTCAGCCTCGTTTTCTGGGTGGAAGAGCCCGAGCGTAGCATTTATCCGCCCTTCTTTCAAGTGTGGATGAATGTCCGCGGACCAAACGAAAGGGTCCCCGTCGACTTCCGCACGTTTAGGACTGATCGGAACGACGGCACAAGGTGGCAGGTCGCGGTCTCGCATTGCTCGTTGATTCACCTCTACGGCGCGCAAGCGTACGGGCTCGCAATCACTAGCATGACATTCGTCGACGACCCTTATCAAGGGCTGAGTGTCCTCGGATTTCTCCCGGGATCACGCGCGCAAGACGCACTGAGCTACGTGGGACAGAAGCTCACTCTGAAGGGTGTTAACGAAGACACCGTAGGCATACCCATTCGGCGACCGCTTGACAACGTAGGCGAGATCGACCTTCAGCTGCGGACCGCGACGCAGTTCATTGAGCTTGGCAATGGCGAGTCCACGGCGTACGTAATTTGTCTCACGTTCTACCAAATACCAGACGAAGAAGCATGACATTCCGGCATACGCTAGGAACGGCGAAGTTCCCTGGAAGTGTTTTGCGCCCGGGGCTGCACGAGGGCTTTGTGGAAATCTTCGAGCCACAATCTGAAACCGGCGGCATCCTCGACGTTGATGAGGACGATTCAGCCCCGGAAATGGTGGAGAGCTCTATAGAGGTCAACACCGCCGACGCCTTCAGTGTCACCATCACGCTTTCTTTCTTCGACACGTAGTAACACAATGCCACTCATCCAAACAAACCTGCGGCTGTCGGACACCAATAGGCCCGATGTAACCACCTACCTCCCGCCGTGGAACTACCTACTTGGCTTCACCACGAGCATCCGACAAAATAGCATCGGAAACAAGGTAGAGGAACCGAGGATGCTTACAATGATTGACGTTAGCGGGATTGACAATAGAGCCGGCACCCTTTTTCTTCGCTGATTACAAACATGAGCGAAAGCGACACCGCCGTTCGCATCGACAACCCTCTGCTCGAGAAGTGGCGTACGCATGCGAAAAAGCTGAAGCGCTTGCATGAGGATTCCTATTCTTTCTTCAAGGGACGTGCGGACATGGCGTTGTTCACCACCGTCGCACTGAGTCTCGGTGTGGGTTGTCTTAATCTCACGTACGGGATCGGGCAGCCTTCGGCTAGCACCGGGGTACCCGCGATCGTTAGCGGTTGTTTGTCCCTACTCAGCGGGTCCGTGGCGGCGGTGAACCGGGGGCTCGAATGGCCGAACAAGGCGGAGCGCCACAATGATTATTCGTCACGGTTCGGGGAAGTGGTCCGGGACATCAATACGGAATGCACTCTCCGCCTGCTGAATGATTCGGAATACATGTCGGAAGGCGACTTTATAAGGCACACGAGCAATGTGATGAGCCGGCTAGAAGAGAACGCTCCGAATATCCCGGGGTGCATCGAAAAATCTTACTCTACCTCAAAATGAGTGGTGTCACCGAGGTCCGTCTGTACCGGAACACCGTCGACGAAGTTCCGGCGGAGTACACCAACGTCACCGCGGCGGTGCTCAACTCGTCGACAAAAAACCACGCCACCGGCGTAAAAAGGTATTTGGATGGCGTCGCGACGGTGAGCGGGCTCGAGGGCGGGACCCACTACTTTTGGGTGGAGCTCATTGATGCCCGCGGCAACACGGCGGGGCCGCAGCCGGTCGGAGACGTGCATATCCGCCATGAAATCCTCGACACGAAAATAGTGGAGCACGGAAACAACATAGTCGCCGAGGGCGATATGATATTATTCAACGGGTCAAATTCCTACGCGAGATTCGCCGATATCGGTGAAGAGGGGGTAGACTACGGCGAGTACGTACGGTCCGGAACATGGTCGATGACGTTTTGGATCAAGCCGCTGGTCGATACATCCCAAGAGATGCGATTTCTAGTGTTAAGGAGTGGCCCCTTTCTTTGGCTTTCGAACAAAGGTTTGATTGCCTCAAACTTCGGCGAAATACAATTAAACCTGACGAAAAACATGTGGCATTTCTTCGTCTTATCGGTGGAGAATCACCAATGGACTATGCACACAAGCATTAACGGTTCCGGTATCACAACAACATATTTGGGCGAGTGGAACAACTCGTTCATGGAATCGAACAAGATGTTCTTCGGCGCGAACAACGGTGGGACGACATTTCCCTATCCTTTGTATGAGTTTTGGTGGGACGGATACGCGAGGAAAGTTACAATTGACAACCGCCCGCTGACCGGGGAAGAGGTAACGGCGATTTATAACGCGACAAACCCTGCCGACTAGCCATGGCGCATGCGCGAGTACTCGGCGGTGGCGTGAGTGCAAGGAGTCGGCGCGGGAGCATTTGGGTTTTGGAAATGAAATTGAATTGAAATTGAATTGAAATTGAAAAATATAAAGACAAAGACAAAGACAAGTGAAATTTCCATGCTTGGTGGTGTTTAAAAACACCGGTAAAGCATTGACGACCTGCAAGCACACCAAGCAATAGTTACGGTCCTTCCTTCGCGAAAATAGACAAGGGGCGGGGCGGGGCGGGGCGGGGCGGGGCGGGGCGGGGCGGGGCGGGGCGGGTGAATTCCGTCCTTGGTGGTGACGACGACCTGCAAGCACACGTTAGCAAATCATGACATGCAAGCATTCAACGAGTCGGGCCGAAGCCACACGCAATACCCGAAGGTAGGGATCCCGAAGAAGACACCAACAAGATATAGGCACCCTTTAGCGACCAAGCCAAGCTCGCCCTAGTGCAAGTGACCCCGTGGCCGAAGCCACGCCGGATTTATTATCTTGCGGGGACGAGATTGGATTGGTCGCTACGATGCCCTTCCCTAGCGACCCCGGGGATCTCGGGTTGGGCACGGGGAGACTCCTATAGAGCTTGAAGGTGTGAGCGGAATTGTGGCGTGCGCGGCGTTTTTATAGGCGGGGCGGGCGGGGCGGGCGGGGCGCTCGATCGGGGGGCACTCGCGTGTGTCGCTAATCAAAGTACTGTCGCTATGTACTGTCGCTAATTTCAATCTGTCGCTATGTACAGTCGCTAATTTCAATCTGTCGCTATGTACAGTCGCTAAGTACAGCGGCGTGCTGCGATATTAAATCCTCGGTGGTGGCGTGAGTGGTTGCGGTCGGCGGAGGCGGTGGCGGTCCGGCCGGCCGGCCGGCGGTGCAACCCGTTACTGTGCGGAGCCCCGGTGTGTTTGAGGTGTTGCGTTAGCACCGGGCATCGGTACTCTTTACTTTACTTTTTTTAGAGTAACAAGGTAACAAGTAACAGGTTGTTTTTAAAGTTTGCCATACTTTGGCTAGGCTATATAAAAAGAGAGAAACTTTCTGAGAAGTGCTGTTACTTGTTACCCTGTTACTCTTCCGCTGGTAGTGTTTAGGGGGTTAACTTTAGCACCGGGCACCGGTGCCATTTAGCGGCAAGGACTACACCGGCGCAAGAAGGTGCAGCGGAAGGTAACAGGATGGGCCGTGACGGGGTGCGGGTACTAGCAGTACGGGACTTGCCGGGCAGTCGTCCGAGAGTGCGGCAGTACGGGGTCTTGCCGGGCAGTCGTCCGAGAGTGCGGCAGTACGGGTACGGGCAGTACGGGACTTGCCGGGCAGTCGTCCGAGAGTGCGGCAGTACGGGTACGGGCAGTACGGGACTTGCCGGGCAGTCGTCCGAGAGTTCGGCAGTACGGGTACGGGCAGTACGGGACTTGCCGGGCAGTCGTCCGAGAGTTCGGCAGTACGGGTACGGGCAGTACGGGACTTGCCGGGCAGTACGGGACTTGCCGGGCAGTACGGGACTTGCCGGGCAGTACGGGACTTGCCGGGCAGTCGTCCGAGAGTTCGGCAGTACGGGTACGGGCAGTACGGGACTTGCCGGGCAGTCGTCCGAGAGTTCGGCAGTACGGGTACGGGCAGTACGGGACTTGCCGGGCAGTACGGGTACTGGCAGTACGGGACAGAAAATAATTTATTAAAAGAATTTGAATTCAAATTTTAGAAAATAGTTTTTTTAGAAATTATTATTTTATATTATTTGGGGACAGAAAAGATACAGGAATCTCATAATAGTTATCTATCGCCGGGTCCATCACATGCCCGTCATCCGCCCACAGCTACAGCCCCGTTTCTCGACAGCTACAGCATACGCAGAAGACGAAACTAGCTTGGCGCCCATGCGCATCCACTACTAGCTGCGACGTAGAAGCTTGCCTATGGTTCTTCTTGCCCGAGTTCCGGACACTACTATGTGCGGTCCAGTGTAAACCACTTACGCCGCCCGTGACGGCCGTAACATCATTAATATATCCGAGAAAGTTTGTCGTAAAACAGCCGGGAGGGCTCTCGGCGGTTCATGCGCCGTCGTTGGCAAGCTCCCGTTGCTGGGCGGTAGGAGATACAGCGACGAGCCACCGAAACGCAACTTCCCCTTGTTATTGTCGAGGATGGCTTTTGTGATCGCCGGAGCCGCGGCCGTGGCTGCTGCGCAGTGGCTGGGGGGAGCTCTGATAGCGGAGGACGAAAAGGTGCGGAAATACGAGGAGCCCGATCAGGTGAGGCCGCTGCGAGTCTACCACGTTAAATTCCGTCGATATACAACTTGAGTACAGGGAAAGTGTTGCGATGGAGCTCGAACTCATCGCACACGGCACCGCCGTATGTGCACTGCATTCATATTGGGTCGGCCACCCCAGTCCTTTCCGTAAGACCGTAAACAATGTCAACCAATACCACGCGGCACGCGGATTTGTATATCTACTCGACGTACTTAACGTTGCGTGCGACACGACTGGCGTGTTGGTGGTGTCGCTGCCACAGAAGGGTGAGTCGCAGCTTGCGCAGAGCGAGGTCAGACGCGCGTTGGTGCAGCCGTCGTCGAGGCGGCTGTTGCCGAGGAGGCTGAACGGGATCGAAGCTGAGGTGCTGACACCCCACGAACACAATTCAGCGAAAAGGATATGATTTACGCGAGGATGCTCCCCGACCTCACTGACTTGCGTGCCGGTCGCAGATTGGGAACTTCGCGCCGGTTTGGAGCGACGGAACGGATGACGCGCGTCACACGAGGCGACGGAATGCCTTGCGCCGCCTTCGCCGAGCGATATGTAGCGTGTTCCGCCGGAGAGCGCGGTCAGAGGGTGGCGTGGTTGTGAGCAGTAAAGGGAGAAGCGGACGGAAGCGGAAGGGTGAGGAGATGGATGCGGTTGTGGAGCGGTGGAGGCGGAGAACCAAGGCCACCAGGCAGCTGCTGGTGCGGTCCAAGGGGAGCCCCCGCAGCAACAGTGGCAGTGACGTCCCCGCCTCACCATCCATCCCCTCATCACCTCACATCGCAACGGATGACCTACCAATCGAAGTTCTCGGACTGAAAGAGCCAGTGAGCCCTGACGCGTGCCTCCCTCTGGCCTGGGAGGAGGGGGAGCCAGAAACGCCGGAGCTGCGTGCAGAGGCCAAGCGGCACTATAGTTCACCCATCGAAACGCCCTCTCCCCCTCCCCTCCCCTCCACCACCACCAAAACCACAACCACAACCACCCACATCACCACTGACACCCAACCCATCAAACGCTCCTCCAGCGACTGCACGCTCACAAAATGCGGACACGGGGTTGCGGTCTTACAGCGGCAGCTTTCTGTGCCTCCGTCGTCCGAGGTGGCTCAGTGTCGGCAGCGCTGTCGCAAAAACGGAGACGACGCCGGCGACGCGTATTGCGTCAACGAATGCGGTCCTTCGCCAAACCCTGAGCAGGCGGTGGCAAGTACCGTGATCGACAGCCCTTGTCGCCCTTTCCCTTCATTGCACCTGACACTGGACAGTGCGGCAGAGGAGAGTCAAAGCGTGGGGTGCCCAAACCACTCAGCGACCCCCGTCTCCCCGCCCAGCCCGTTCCTACCGGACGCTGACGGTGATTCGAGTTACAATTGGGCAAGGTAAGCGGGGTTGCAATGCGCACCTTGACTCACCTGCCTGGTTGGTGCTGAACAGTGAACACAGTCCACTACTCCCCCTTCTTAATGGTTTCCCTTTGCTTACCCTTTGACGCATGCGTTTGGATGTCCGCAGTGCACATGTGGACAGCTTCGCAGAGAACATCAGTGGCGCCTCTACCATCAGTGGCGCCAAACACGACAAGGATCTCTTTTCACCACCAGCCACTCACGTCTCTTCCACAGCTACCGTTACAGAAACGGACGCAGCGGGCAGCAGGGGCGTGGATGTTGACGGGGCTGTCGTCCACAGCGCAGCAGTGGTCATTGAGAAGGTAAGCGATGGGGCGGCATTATGCAGTGGGAGTGAGGATGCGTGTAATGTGGCGGAGGCATTGGGGCAGTGTGCACCGATTGCTGAGCCTCTAGACTGCAGTCCGTTGAGCACCATCGAAGAGGATCCCTCTCAGCCCGACACCCCACGAAGCGCGCTCAGCAACCCCGACGACACAGACGACGTTAGCCGACAGCGCAGCATTTCGTTCACCGCCGCTACCACCGCCACCTACACCCGTGACGATAGCGCAGAGACGGCCGAATTTCTGAGGCTGGAGGCGCTTTGTGAGCGGCTGGCCGAGGGCGAAAGCAGCCCAGCAGATGAGGCAGAGCTGGCCGAACTCCTCGTCGGCTTTCAATTCCCGTGTTTGAGTGACAGCCCACACGACACAGGGCTCGTCCCGTGTAACACAACCGCGGCGAAAAGGTGCGGGTCGCCCCCCTTGGCCCTGGATCCTACACTCGACGACCGAGCTGTGAGGGTGGAGTTGGGTTGGGATGCGTTGCAGGGGTTGTGCCGGTGTAGGGTGGTGGTGCTGTCGCCGAGCGAGGCGGGTGCAGACGGGTCCGGGGAGAAAGGTGAAAAGGCGGCGCGTCTCAGCGATCTTGTTAACGATGGGACGGCGCATCACACGTTGCGCCTCCCGCCCACCGCCAACGATGACCTCTGTTGCTCCCGAAGCTATCGCTCAGACTGCAGCTCTGAAGGTACGACTGCCTCCACGATGGATCAAGGCAGCATCAACACGAACACTCCGCGTACGTCGGGGGAATTTGCCGGCTACCACTTTGTCCGGCCCGTGATCAGAGCGCCGGAAAGCGTCCCTTCTCTGAGGCTGCCCAACCTAGTAACTACAGCGATGACCGCCGAAGACCGAGACGCCACCGAACTGCTGTCGCCATTGAGTCCGCAGTATCGACAGGAGCTGCTCGATCAGGTCGCCAAGGATCTGATGCGAACGACGGAGGAGCTACGGGACGTGTGTGCTACGGAATCGCCGGTGACGGAGCGCGATGAGGTCAGCAGGCGCGACGACGATCCCGACGACGACGGTCGAGAGCAGCAGGAGAGAGGGGAGTCTATCCGGTTGGTGCTGTCTTCCGAGCTCGCGGTGCTTCAGGATGAGCTGCAGGCGGTGCGGTACAGTTACTCCATTCAAACTCCGACGGGGGCCACGAGCAGTAGTACCGCACCCACGGGGCTCACTAGCCGGTGTAGTCTAGATAGTGACATCGGTGGCGTCGCCCCGTGGGAGTTGACGCCGCGGATGAGGGAGTCGTCGTGTGAGATACCGGGTCAGACGAATGGGCAGACGCGGGCGGATTGGGCGCGGTCGCCGCGCGCGTCGCTGTCGCGCCAGATAATGAGGCTCCAGCGCGGGATCGCCCTCCTGCAGCAGGAGATCGAGTCGGGGGTGGAGGTGAGCGACGCGCGGCAGATGATCGCGATGACTCGAGAGCTGGGAATTCTACGCGCCACCATCACCGCGGCCTTCGACCAACGGGTACACCGAATCGAGGAGCAGCTCGGGTGCATTACTCGATCGAATACGACCGAGGTCGCCGCTGTAGCGACACAACGCAGCGGCGCGAGTCGTCGTCGTCACTGGGCCAGCGAACCAAGTAGCCCCACGGCAGCCCTCTCCCCTCGCTCCACCATCCTCGACCCGGGCTACCTACAGAAGGTGAAACTAAGAAAGGCGCGCTGGAACAGCGGGGTGCGCTTCGCCAGGCAGTCGCTACCGGAGGATCAGCTGTCGCAGTCGGCGAGCAGGGCGATAGAGCAGCCTAACCACCAAACGATTACACGGGGCACTCAAAAGACTATGTCGGACTCGTTTTTGTTTGACCCGCCGCACCGCCCCCGGACGACGCCCGCCTCAGGCGAAGGAGGGCTTCCCGATGACGAGCCGGTCGGTGTTTCATTCTCAGGAGTGCCTGTGCCCCGGGCTCATAGGCTAAGGCCACACACACGGCGTATCCCAAACCGAAGTAAGTCTAGCCCCGACATGTCTGGCCGGGGAGCTGGCGGTGGTGCCGGAGCTCAGGCTTGCGAGTGATTCCACCGCGTCGCTCATAGGGTATGAGCAGATGTGACTTCACCCTGACTACAACTACCACGCACCAGGGCACACAGCTCTCGTGCAGGTCGACGCTAAAAATGGCACATCCGCACTCGCAGACTCGGCACACGCTATATGCTTCACTATTTCACCCCAACAATGTATTTATATATTTGATCGGTGCGTGGTCATGAATTATTTCCCGAAAATGATGGACACGTCCATGAGCACAAAACTCGGTGAAATGGCGTATGACGCACGGAAGTCTTATTCACTGCAATCGTCAGTGCGTGCTGGTCTTATTCAAAACTGTTGATAGGGCTGATGCGGAGGCATATTTGCGGTATGGCAAATATAGTTTGGCATTCGGCGTTGGAGATGCACCAAACAGGTAAAGTCCAGCCTACCGGACTGATACACCCCCCGCCGAGCTACTCACATTGAGCATTTTACGTGGGTGTTGGGCCTTGCTGTGTGTTTTGGGGGGGGGGGGGGGGGGGGGGGGGGGGGATTCCGCGATCTTCATATTACGTCCAATCAGTAATGACGAGACCGCTTACAAAGGAGTGCGACGACCCCAAAACCAGCAATTGCGGTGACTATGTTTAGTTTCTAAATAATTGAAAAAAACTTCCTGTTTTTTTTTCAATGTGAAAGTTGTTTTAGATCTCTTTGTTTTTTTCTGTAATTGCAATAATCAAAATAATAGGGCTTCTGCTGTCGGTGGTCACCCTGGAACATAAATATTTACATGAGCAATACGATCACAACCTCTGGCAAGAGTTACGGGCCAGAACTTAGAGATAACTTAATTAGTGTCCATGTAGAAATCGTACATGTACAGAATCACCACTGAAATGATTCTCGCTGACATGCTTCAGTCGTCGATTTGACCGTACGATTTTGAGAACGGAATATCCATGTTAATCAACTTGAAACCCATGCAACCGCACAGTGGTAATACTCTTCCAGCGAGGCTCGAACTCGCGACCTCAGGATCTCTGCTCCATTCAGTAACAGTCCTGCGCTCTAGCCAACTGAGCTATGGAAGATATACTTTCACACGGAAAATAAAATATTAGATAGCTAAAAAAATCTATGGAATTGTTGGTTATGATTATCACATTATGACCGGTTCCAAGCTCCTCATGGCAGGCGCTGGTAAACATACCGTGCCATGCCTACACGGTATTGGGCTAGGCGGGTTGGGTCGACCCCCGACGCTTGCGATCCGTGCGATAAGCACTCGTGGGGAAGCAAAGCCATGCATGATGTACGGAGGGCTTTTATAAATATGTTTGTACTCACCAACTTCAAAATCGCCCGCTCGCCCCGTTCAATATTAATTTCCAATAATAGACGCCCCTACATACTTTCATATTAGGGGGTCGGGGCATATATCGCAAGAGCATGTGGTCGGCGAAGAGGGTACGGGTGGATTATTAGTTTGATACATTGAGGATGAGAGGAGTTGGAGCTCGTGCCGGTCAGTCATGAAGTAGCGCTCGATGCAAGCGCCACGGATGTCGTGCACAAGACCCGGGGATTGGATCGCGATGATACATGCATTGGTTGACAACCGGCGTCGGAGTCGGGAGCGGCATTGCGTGGCGGCGATGATCCTTAAGTTGTCTGTTTTGCCACCGAAAAGCTCCGTGCGGAAGTTTTTATTTATAAATTGTACCCCGCGGCCCCAACGGCGGGTCTATATGGCTACGATCGGTGACCATGCCTCAACCCCACAGATACGAGCCATCGAATGGAGAATTCTAGATAGCCCTGTTAGCCCGCGTGCCCGGGTTAGCAGCGGCGGCGGGAGGGGGGGCACACGCACATAACCATAATACTACTCATTTTTATTGGATGCACAAGAGGTGGAAGGGGGATACGGACACTAGGCTATATTGAGCAGCCGGTAACCCGATGCCATACATGAAAAGGCATACATGTCGTGGGTATTAAATAAGGGCGCGGGGCAATGGCAGCGCTAGCCTTCCCTGTTTGTGCGTCTAGCCCCCCCCCCCCCCCCCCCCCCCACGCTAACTAGAAGGACATGGGCTGAGCGGATCCTACCGTCATTAACACCGTAATAAATTCCAAAGTTTAACTAAAATACTATTGTTGACTGACTCCTACTAGGATGGGTCCGGCGTAAGCCTCTGCATCAAGCATCGATGTATTCATGGGATCATGATGCATATGCGGCATCTTCCGCATCAATGCGTCCATGAATTAGTGCTTTATTTAATAAATGCCATTTTAATCAATACTCCCATGAATCAGTGCCTTATTTAATCAATGCGTCCACGA
Organism: Tetraselmis chui; assembly: GCA_026401115.1. Taxonomy (NCBI): domain Eukaryota; kingdom Viridiplantae; phylum Chlorophyta; class Chlorodendrophyceae; order Chlorodendrales; family Chlorodendraceae; genus Tetraselmis; species Tetraselmis chui. The sequence continues at coordinate 81,671 of JAPMLY010000125.1, forward strand.
ATTACTGCCATATTATATAATCAATGTGTCCATGAATTAGTGTCCTCACTAGTCGATGCATGTATGAAATAGTACTCTAATTAATCAATGCATCCATGGATTCGTTATTTGTGTAATCGATGCATAACGAATTGCCTTTACTATTCCGGGACATCGACATCGGTTGCATTTCTTGTATAACATTACCCTAGAAGCGAACAACAATACATTCTTGCTAAACTATAGACACGGCTTCCATCCGATAATAATCCGGCTCATTGGTCATCATTTCATTAAATTTGTATGTGTGAGGAGACCGGTGTTTATGCATCAATACATTCGCCCCGCATTGCCCGCATCATTGCAGATATGAATTGGTGTCCTACTTCATCGATGCGTCCATGAACAAGCGCCGTATCTAATCAATGCGTCCACCTACGAATTAGTGCCCCATTTAATCTATGCATCCACAAGTTAGTAACCCATTTAGTCTATGCATCCACGAATCGGTGTCATATAGTTACTTGATGCGTCCACGAACTAGGAAAATAATAAAATGGGTGATGCATCAAAGTTTCATGCGTTGTAGCTGATGCTTGATCTTCAATTTCGGAGGCGGTAGCGAAGGCAGAGTCCGGCGCTGCCCTCGTACGCTTAGTGCACGCAACTAGGCACCCCTATCATGCGCGTTGTAGACCAAACGGCTTGCACAAAACCGTCGGTGTTGACATAGTTGATCGGGCTCCCATGTATGACGTGCCCCCATCTACACGTGTAGACGGGCGAGGACCGCAAAAGGGATAGCGTTGACGAAGTCGCGGAACTACGGTGTCGGCCACTCGGAGGAGAGGTCCCCCCGGGCCGATTTCGGGATGGACCTGGCAGAGTAAACATCATGTGTGCGGTCATTGCGGAAGCCCTATGAGCGGCGAGCTGTTTTTCATAAGAGCTCTCATAATTATCCGTAGCTACTGCTACAAATTCCCCTTCCTTACTGTTGGTATATATATTCAACTCCTTTCTTTGCTGAAATCTTATTGACTAATTCCGCTAGTCGCTACACTGACGGTTGATTGACAACCACAAGGGCACGATTTTGCACGAAAGAAAAGCCAAAGGCTTGCACACCCGACGAAAAGCGAAGCCGACGATAAGGGGCGAGGTAACCGAAGAACAGACATGCACCCGGAGAATGCACGGGTCAAATGGGTCGATGAACATCATGCCTTCAACAACCTGCAATAACAGGAAATTGAATTATTTTACAACAGGTACCGCTCTCTACCTTACGGATGACGTCTAAGAGTATTATTGCAAACCATATATAGGAAACTCAGTATGCCCAATTTAGACCGGGGTTCCTAGTCCTGCATACTCGTGGAGACTAATACAATATAACAATTGTAGGTGCGTAAGCAACCGTTGGCGTGAGCTAGTAGCCGGGAGACACAACATTACACATTTTATCTGTATAAAAGTCCTCCTTCGAAATCCACAGAGTGCCCCCTCGCCGCGGAAATAAGGAACTTACAATTAGTGCTATCACAAACTGCAATCGCCAAACTACTAGTCCCCTTCTCTTCAACAGTTCACACTGGACAAGACCACCCAGAAAGATTAATTGAGGTACGTGTAGACGTCCCATTGTTAGCTTCCATCCGGAGTGAATGTGGAGGTGCCGGGACGTTGCTCGAGTCGACCCCATGCGGAGTCGGTCGTGGACGGGAGTTGTCGGGCAGGGTGCTCATCTGGGCTATCGCCTCAAGCGACGGGTTGGAGGAAGATAGGTTTGGTATGAATTGCGTTGGTGTCGGCAAGGAGAGCTGCGGCTGATAACACCTCAAGACGATTATACTTGCAGTGTGGCGGGGATGGAGTTCTTGACCTGCGTAAAGGTCGTAATATTCTTGATGGAGGAACTGACGGGACTTGGGTGACGCCGCTCGGATAGCGGCACGTAAGGCAACGAGCTTCGCGTCATTTGGCGCCCGCCGGCGGCGTAGCGGCGGTTGCCCCGGAGGGGGTGCGCTCGCGGGCCCATTGGCACTCACCCCCACCTCCTCGTTGTGGGCGATGGTTACCCTATAGCCGTGCCATGCATGACATAATTGGGGCTAGGCGGAGTGAGTCATGCAACTGCGATCCGGGCGATCGACAGCTTTCTTGAAGCCCCGATACGGAGAGGTTTTGAAATATTAACTATAGTCCACTCACTACCAACGCCAAGATCCTCGGCCCATCTGATATACTTTTTCGCGATTAAATACTCTCCCGATAGGGAGGCGGGAGCGGTATCTGTCCACTATTTTGTTTGGCGAGGAGGAAACGGATGGATCATCGGTGAGTTGAGGTTATAGGAGATGGAGGCGGACAACCGGAAGCAACGCCGCAGAAAGGTGCTCGGTACACGTCGGCCACAATGTTGATATCGAGCTAACACATGGGGGGGCAGCATGACACCATTAACGAGGAGGAGAGTCGCGACGGGAGGAGCGGCGAGGTCAGGCGGCGGTGATCCACCGCCGCCGGAAAACGTGTACGGAGGGTTTCGAATGATATCCGTACCCCCGTGGCCTTTTTATCCGGCAATGGCGACCATGTCCTATCCTACCGCTACCCACTGTCGTTAGGCACACCTACTATGGGAGAGTGCGAGGCCGGGCCATCTCGGAGGCTTGCACTCGTAACAAGGGTGGTCGACGGATGCGTGTATGATGGAAGGAGGGTACGATCGTTGGCGGTTGCCCAACTTGTACCCGGGTACCATTATGGACAAAAACCGAGGAAATGGCGGGGGAAACGTGTCAGCGCGGTTGCATGAGCGCTAGCTTTTTTTATATCTAACCGTCTTGCCCCCCCCCCCTCCCACACACACACCATGCCTCGAGGTGACGGGGGCCCTTGAGAAGGAGGAAACTCGTGATGCGAAGAGCGGCAAACAAGCATATTGCGACTTTACACCTCGCCGAACATACACAGCCCTCCTTCCCCGTCTCAACCCCCTTTGGCAAAACAACATCACCACATGGTCACAAGTCCTCCTCCGAGCCACAAACACCTCCATCCTCCTCCAATCCTGCAGATCCATATCCACACTTGCGGGGTCCACAACCTCACTCTCGTTCCCCATCAGCCTCCTCGCCGCAGTCCTCACCGAACCCGCTGACACTATCCACAACCGCCTACCCACCACACACCTCACCACCAATACGCATCCCCCCCCACCACCATCCACCCCTCATGGATTCTATCTTAACCCCCCACCTTCCCCGCTCCCCCACCACCCTCTCATCCGGGATCAGACAACCTCGCTCCAAAACCCTTCTCTCTTGGCCCCCACCACACACATCGAGGCAGAATACCTCTCACCATCACACCGCTACTACCCTCCCTACGACGTCACACGCATTCTTTCCAAACACAAAGACACATAATACAACCAGACGCAATACATGGTGGAATGGGCCCCGGAATAACTAACGGAATGGAAAATACAGCTCCAACTCGACGATGGCTTCCGCCTCATCTCCTCCACCCCCACTTCGGTATGGTTCCCCACCATCTCCCCCATCGCATGTTCTTTTTGCCATGAACCCCTCCACACAGACCCCTCCTCCAGATGCTCATCGTGCCCGCACTTGGCCGTCCATTCCCATTGCCGCCCCAATGAGTTACCAGTCACGTGGCAATGCAACTGGTGCGACCGCGGCCAGCAATACGACCTCACCCGCCTACACGAGGTCCAATGGGCCTTCTGCCTACAACTTCATGACACCATCAGTGAGAACCCCTCCGGCCCCACCGCCCTCACCGCCTTCAATTAAGGATTCGTCCCCTCCACAACGCCCATCCTACTCGACCCAAAACCCACCCCATGGACGCACCCCCTAATCACATTCAACCACGACCCCATCAACCCAAACCTCGACATGCTCCGCACCGGCACATTCACCATACACACCCACCCCACCCTCCATGACACTACCATCCTCTGCACCCCCGACCGCCGCGCAGTCACAACCCTCTCCGCCCCCCGCATCCGACACCTATTCCAACTCTCCCGCCCCGACCTCACACACCCCTCCTTCGAAGAAGAGGTATACCACCTCATCACTCGCCTAGGCTCCCGCTCAGAAATCCACTTGCCCACACCCGCCACCACCACACGCAACATATGGGCCACTCGAGAGGACCTCCTCGCAGCACTCCGCAACACATTCCACATCCCGACGGGACTCTACTCAGACCCCCTCATCAAATCCCTACACTCTCACACTTACCACTCGCTCTACCCCGAAGACTTAGTCTTCTCATCCAGCGGCAACAACGCATTACACACCTTGCACGGTACCAACATCGCCGTGCATGTGACCACGAATACATGCGTCGCGCTATGAAACATGCAATCACTAGTGCCCACTTCACAGCCTCACACTCTCCCAACGCCACCATCATCATACTCCCCGAATGGGAACACACACCTTATCCACATTCCAAATACATAGACTCTCCATACACACACCACCTGCTGTACACACTTCCCAATGACGCAAACACCTTCCTACCACCCGACCAACACACAGGCAACCCCACCCCCACAGCATTCGGCAAGCGATTGACGGTCGACATCTACCTCATGCTTGACTCTACAAAAAACCCCAGCTCGCTCGCGAACCCACGCTCACCAAGCAGACGGCTCTACCTTCCCACGCACATGTGAAAAAGACAATAACGCCGATCCGCCTACTCCAACCCGCCCGGGAGATAAGACCCATGACGACCAACCCATGGATATGGAGGAGGACATTCAAGCGATAGACAAAGCAACCCCCCACTGCAAGACCCCCCCCCCCCCCCCCCCCCCCAAAGAAACACAATGGCAACAAGTCCGCCCCTTTAAACGCCGCCCTCCAAAAGCCCATGCAGACTCACGTACTTCCGACATGTATGTATAGCGTGTCGTCTCTCTACGTCTCGCGCTCCGATCTTGCTCTCCCACTTCCCGTCAGCACCTCGCGGAAGAATACGCCGCTCTGTTGATTGAGGACCTGTTGTAAGTAATACCGTATAAGTATTAGTTGCAGATAGCTATTGTAAGCTACTCTAGATATGATTAGTACATGTCTAGATCGGACATACCGATAAACTGTTTGACTCGGTACAGAGCTGTCGCTAGGCTACAACTCTCTCACTTCTGTTGTCCCGAAACCACGCCTACAGGCTGGTTGTCGCTGTAGCTGTCCCGTTTACATGATTGTGACTGTAACTACGTTTGCGTGAGTATTCCCCCCTCATCAGCAACGGCACGTGGGACCTTGTGGACCCCCCCCCCAGGCCGCATGGTCGTTAACAACATGTGGATCTTCAAAGTCAAGTCGGATACAGCCGGCGACGTCTCCCGCTACAAAGCGCGGTTCGTCGCCAAGGGGTGCAACCAACGCGCTGGACTGGACTACACAGAGACCTTCTCCCCAGTCATCCGCATGGCCAGCCTGCGTCTCTTCCTAACCATCGCGGCCGCCCGCGACCTTGAACTCTGCCAGCTTGACATCGACACAGCGTTTCTCTACGCTCCCATCCGGGAGGATGTGTACATCCGCCAGCCCCTCGGCTTCACCGATGGCACGTCCAAGGTTTGTCACCTCAAGCGCTGCCTCTACGGCCTTAAACAGCCCCCCCGCGAGTTCTACATGCTACTTCGTGCATGGCTCGTCAACCATGGATGGCAACAATGCGTCTCCGACCCGTGCATATACATCTACCGCACCGGCCACGTTTTCGCCATGATCGTCATGTACATTCCCGCGGCCTGCAATGATGCCACTTGGCTCGCATCGTTCAAAGCCCAACTCGGAGCACTGTTCAAGATCAAGGACCTAGGCGACCTCTCCCAACTCCTCGGCATGCACATTACCCGCGATCGCTCCACGCGCACAATCTCGCTGGACCAATCCAAGTACATGCGCGACATACTCGCCAAGTACGGCATGTCCGACTCTAAGCCGTCGTCACTTCCGATGGACCCGGGCTTTCTCGCCGGCCTCGCGCACATGAACTCGCCCTCTCTCACCGGGGTGGCCAAAGACGTCTACCCCATCCTTCTGGGCAGCCTCCACTACGCAGCCGTCTGCACACGCCCCGATGTCTCCACGGCATTGAGCATCCTCGGCTCCGCCCAAGCCTCACCCACCGAGGCACACTTGCAGGCTCTCAAAAAGGTCCTCCGCTACCTTCATGGCACCATCGACATGCGCATGACGTTGGAGGGGGGGGGGGGGGGGGCGGGACCACAGCCTTTAACTCACAGGCTTTGCCGACGCTGATTGGGCCAACGACAGCAGCACCCGCAAGTCTCGCTCCGGCTATCTCTTCACCCTTGGACGCGGGCCAATCAGTTACAAGTCCAAACAACAGAGTTGTGTGGCTCAATCCACGTGTGAAGCCGAGTACTACTCTGCGGTTGACGCCACCAAGGAGGGACTCCACCTCCGACAACTCTTGGGGGAAATCTTCAACTCCCCCATCACCGAAACCACCACCATCTGGGAGGACAACCAAAGCGCCATTGCATACTCCCGGAATGCCTTGGTCAGCGAGAAGACTAAGCACATCGGCCTAAAGCGGCACTTCCTCAAAGACCACGTGGAGCATGGAACCATCAAGTTGAGGTACCTCCCCACTGACCAGATGGTGGCTGACATGCTCACCAAACCCCTCCCAGGACGTGCACTAGCAAGACACCGAAATGCGATCCTTGGAGGACAAGACCCAATGCAACGCTTCCTCCCGTAGCTACCTTCAGGGGGAGTGTTGTAAGTAATACCGTATACGTATTAGTTGCAGATAGCTAATGTAAGCTACTCTAGATATGATTAGTACATGTCTAGATCGGACATACCGATAAACTGTTTGACTCGGTACAGAGCTGTCGCTAGGCTACAACTCTCTCACTTATGTTGTCCGGAAACCACGCCTACAGGCTGGTTGTCGCTGTAACTGTCCCGTTTGCGGGACTGTGACTGTAACTACGATTGCGTGAGTTATCTTCCACACTAACTGTGTTTGCATGTTTTGATAGGACCCTCTCTTGCTTCCCACTCTTGGTAAAAGAATGCAACGCCATGATATTGACTCAACGAGCTCTCTCCCACCCCGTCGAGTAGCCTCCACCAATGAGCGACCAAGGCCCCCTCCCTCCGAGTCGGCGGCAGTGGATATATCACCAGACAACATCCCCCGTAGATTCCACACCCGCCCTACCTCCACCGATTGCCGACTCCGCCGGGAACAGACTCGGGAAAGCACCAACGCCTGGACCCACCGGCGGGAAATGCCAACGGTGGGACGTCTATGACTGCCTTAACTTCTAAGAGGAGTGCCAATAGTGGGTGAGAGAAGAGAAGGGGACTAGCATGCCATTCCCTTAGCAAGGTGATCGGAGTTAGCGATAGCACTAAGTGCATGTTTCTTTTCCGCGGTGGAGGGGATTTTATGGATTACAAAACGAGACTTTACCGCCGAGTGGTATTGAATGCAGTGTCTTCCCGCCCCCGGCAAGCCGGTGGTTGATTATACGGTATTCATGACTTAGTCCCTATTAGTATCTAGGATCATGGGTGCCGGCCGAAATTTTGTATTACAAGTCCTAGATGGCATATGCAAGAAGGCCCTTAGACAACATCCGCACATCGCGTTAGCGGTACATGTTGTAAATCATGTGTGCCGCTACTCTTGGTGGTATTGTTGCGGGTGCTTTGATTGCGGCTGCTGTTACAGGGGATGTCTCGAGTGTTGTTTAGTGATCTCGACCCGAAATTTGCTAGTGGCTTTTGACATACACTTTGGAGACGCCTTGATGGAACGCGGCTGAATAACATGTCTTCTAGTCGATACCCGGAGATGAGCGGTTTAACAAAGCGCATCAACAACATATCGCAGCAACTACTATTACGTTGTTTCCATTGTTACGATGGATCAGACTGGACAACCGTATTGCCTCAAGTGGATTTCGCTTACAACGCTACTCGTGCACTCAAAGTTGAGCACAAACCCTTCGAGGCGAATTTTGGCTTTTCTCTTGAGGAGCCTCCGGACTTGTTGTTCAACATGCGAGTTTTCATTTTCAATGTAACAGCCCCAAATAGCGATTGTATCGCACAAAATAGTGATTTCTACAATACAACGAAGTAGTGACATACAACTGCTCTCGACAAGCAGGGAGGTAGGGAACAACAAGCGCACCACCCTCCTCCAAGGCATCACGGGGATAGGATCCCAACGTGCCATGAAGAACCACATAAAGGTAGTGCATGAACTCATTACGCACGCCCCCAATAAATCGACGGAAGGGTGCATATGTTGACCGCCTTACAAACTCCTTCATGCATGCATAGCTTTAGACCTTAAAGAGCGAGAGTCCACCGCACCCATATTGGGGAGCGTCGAGATGCCACCAGTATGGCAAGCGATCAACTAGGCCACCCGCCATAGGAGTAAATCGGCCCCCCTCCACAAGAGCAAAGGGGTAATAGTCATGAACGGACTGAATGGAAGGCGTGCCAAGGGAGGACGAAGTGCGGAGGTCAGCATTGTATATGGATTTTGTACATAATTAGATTTATATAATAGTATAATAATATTATAAAATTGTCTAAAGTCTTTCTGTTGTTTTGCTCCATGGTACTTATATGGGTTCCTATCTCCGCGACGCTTTGCAGAAGTAGGGCAGTGCTAATTCTGTGGCATGCCGTCTTGTTCCTCGGGCTGAGGCCTGCGGGGCTTATTTTTCCTCCTGACTTTTTTTTGCTTGCAAATAATAATGGTGGTTTCCACTCTCCTTTCTTGTAATAAAATTGTAAACTATACATTTGGCTGCAATTGATTACAAACATAAGGTACGGGTACATTAGTATAGGTACCCTTCAAACAATAAATAAATAATATATAATAAGCAGCAGCACGACGAGCTGTTGAAGTACCTGTACCTGTACGAAATTGTAGCCCGGCGACTCGGCCAGGCTGCAACTAAGCCGCCAGGGCTGCTATCTGCTGCGTGTGACTCTGTGTCATCGTCACAGTCGGCGGTCGTCACAGCACGCCAAGCCGAATCACTCGCGACTTCCCTACCAGGTGCTGCCTCCTGGCATGCGGATGGCTGGTCCATACCAGGGGGTTAATGCTGGTGTGTTTGTTGTCGGGGAGGCGAGTTTGCGTCTCTGGGGGTGCCCCGCAGCAGAAGCGATGAACGTGTCGAGCTTTTTTATTATTATTGGCACCTTCCTCCTCGTTTAGCTCATCAAGGATGAGGAAGAAGTGAAGGGAAAAAGGGGGGAAACGGGAGGACGGGGCTTGGAGTGTGCCTACATCGTGGAAAAGGTGATATCTACGGATCCGGCATGGCGCGGGTGGTCGCATCTGTGGAAAAGGCTGTGGGTGGGGACGGCGCGGCGGAGTATCGCCTCCTCATTGGCCAGGATAGATGGCACAAGGCGCTGAGCTGCGGGCGTGGCGAGGAGCAGCTTCGACGGGAATGGGAAGATTACCAGGCTAGGCAACATACTCGGGCGAAGGAAGCAGCAGGGGAAGGAGCGCCCACGGTTGTCAACGAGACGGCGAACGTGGCGAGTGCGAGTGCTGCTCCGACTGTTTCAATAACAGCGACGACGGAAACGACGGCGAGTGTCATCGAGAATAGAAGTGATCGCGAGCGCGCCGCCGATTTCGCACGAGTGTCTACCTTCATGCCGGAATTCATCGAGAGGGAACTGAAGGCAGGCATGAGAGCTGAGAGCGGACTACCACCGCAGAACGAGCGACCCGAGCGTGACGATGCTACTCAGCCGCCGCCGGCTTCTGCTCCGACGCTGCCGCTACCCGAGACGACGCCCGAGGCGGAGCTGTTGCCTTTGCCTGAAGTATGGCATGAAGACACGGAAGAAGGAGCGCATGAAGGCAGTGGCTCTGACATGAGCATCGATGAGGAGCTATCTCGAGTCATATCGGTTACTGGAAAGCCAAACCGTATGAGTGGTGAGTTTGGTTTTGTTAGGGGGGTATACTTGTGTTATTGGAATTGCATCGACTCGTTAGACGAGAAACTAGAGCGCAGTGCATAGGCTGATTGAAAGCGCTGTGTGCTGTGTGTGCAGGCGTAGGCGAAAGGGTGGTTGAGGTTATACCCGAAGCGGTGTCCGTTGCGCCAGCTACGCCCGCAACTGACAGACGGGCGGCGGAGGCGGTGCTGCCCTCTCCTGCGCCCCTGGCGAGTGGAGAGGCAGAGGGGAATTGGTGGGATGTCGGGATGAGGTGGGAGACAGGGGGGCACCCCACCCTCTGCCCGCATGTCACCCTCCTAGAGTGCAACGCCAAGAGGGCGGAGGGCAGCAGCTGCTTGAGGAGGCACGTCAGCGAACAGGAAATGCTGACGGCTTTAAAAAACTCAAAGGAAATGCAGAGACTGGGCAGCAACGCGTGCCTCCCCGGTAGCAAGGATTTTGACAGTGATAACTGCAAGCTGTATGCACAGAACCCCACCTCTTTCCCCTCGTTCCCTGCGCATGACTTGCTCGTGCCCACTCTGAATGAAGAAGACGCTTTCCTTAGCACTTTCACAACAGCACTTCTTCATCTTATGGCCCTTTCCTTGAGTGTACACTCGACTTCCCCCCAATGCTGAGCTGTGGGTGTCTTTGCAGCTGGCGGAGCGCGAAGCGCAGAGATGACAGGCACGCCTTCATTCGGCATCACTCGAGCGCTTTCATGGTGCAACTGCGGGAGGTGGCCTATCAGGAGTGGCAAAGCTCCGAGTGGACAAATCTCAGGCGCCTGCCTGATGTCGAAAAGCTGAGAGCGAGAGGTTGTCATGGTGTCTGCCGTCACTTCAACGGTACCCCTAACTCATGCAGACCCGAGAAAGCCCCCACGCGTTGCCTGCTGTTCCACGACCCGAAGCTCACGGAAATTGCCAAGGAGCTGGACCTGCCAGCCCTCCGGCGCCTTCGAAGCACGGTCTGCAAGCATTTTGCGAAAGGTCACTGCCCGAGTGGGGACTCGTGCATTTGGCCGCACGTCCCGCAAGGCAAGCAGCTTTGTTCGTCGCTCTGCGACCGGTGGCGAGTGCCGGGCTGCAAGGCATGGCACGATCCTCAGCATGAACGGTGGCTGGCGTACAATTCCGTGGTCAGGGATCGAGCAGTGGAGGCCACAAGGCGGATGAAACATGCCAGTCAGACTCAGCCCCAGCCCGCTTATCACGCCACCCCTGTTCTCCTCTTGGACGCCGCCAGCGCCTCACTTGTGTGGCACGGCGTCCCGAAGGATGTTGGCGAACGGGCTGCTGGTGCGAATGGGACGGCAGCCATTACAGAGGAAGGCAGGCGGGGTGTGGAGCAAAGGGAGCGTGTGAGGAAGGAAGAGCCTCTCACCGAGCTGGAGAAGAGGCATAGCTCGGATGTAGGGGAAGGCAGGCGGGGTGTGGAGCAAAGGGAGCATATGAGGAGAGAGGAGGTGCCCCCCGAGCTGGAGAGGAGGCATAGCTCGGGTGTAAGGGAAGGCAGGCGGGGTGTGGAGCAAAGGGAGCGTATGAGGAGGGAGGAGGTGCCCCCCGAGTTTGAGAGGAGGCATAGCTCGGATGTAGGGGAAGGCATGTGGGGTGTGGAGCAAAGGGAGCGTATGAGGAGAGAGGAGGTGCCCCCCGAGCTGGAGAGGAGGCATAGCTCGGATGTAGGGGAAGGCATGTGGGGTGTGGAGCAAAGGGAGCGTATGAGGAGAGAGGAGGTGCCCCCCGAGCTGGAGAGGAGGCATAGCTCGGATGTAGGGGAAGGCAGGCGGGGTGTGGAGCAAAGGGAGCGTATGAGGAGAGAGGAGGTGTCCCCCGAGCTGGAGCGGAGGCATAGCTCGGGTGTAGGGGAAGGCAGGCGGGATGTGAAGCAAAGGGAGCGTGCAATCGCTCCACGGGAGACGAGGAGGGATGAGAAGGACAAGCGTGGCGGGGAAGGGGGCGCACGGAGTCGTGTTGGCTTTTCTGGCTCCGTGGATAGGGATAAAGACAGGGATCTGGAGAGGGATAGGGAGAAAGTGGAGAAAGGGAGGGACCGGGGGAAAGAGAGGGAGAAGGAGAGGGAGAGGGGGAAAGAGACGGGAAGGGACAGGGAGAGGGAGAGGGACAAAGAAAGGGACACAGAGAGGGAGCGGAGGCGGAGGGATGGGAAGCGAGCAGCGCTTGATGGTGGGCATGGCAGGCATGGGAGCGTTGATGGGCAGGATGGCAAGTCGAGCGGTAGGAGTATGGAATGTCCCCCCAGTGAAGCCGCCATCCCTTCGCATAGGTGTGATTCCAGACTGTTGTCAGAACGTGATGCCGAGCCTGGCAATCAAAGGAGAACAGCTTATGGCAGCTCAGCACACGCACCATCACCGTTGCCCACCCCCCTCCCCCCTACTGACCCGAGGAAGGCTCCTACCAGCCACGGATTGGGGAAAAGTCAGGAAGGGCAAGTCAAGGGTGGGACAGCCCGCATGCCACCACCACAAACAATAGCAACATCACCAATATCGCCACTGCCACATTCGTTGCCTCCTACCACCCCCGCATCCACGCCGGCGAGTGTTACACCCGAACTCGAGCAGCGAACTTCGGGGCCTCTGCAGATACGGAAGAGAGTGCCGGTGCGCAGCTCGCAGGTAAAAAACCCATCCAAGGAGGAGACGCAGCAACGGGAGAATGAGCTGCAGGATTCGATGATACCCACAGACCCGAGGCTCAGCCTGCCTGACCGTCGAGCAACGGCGTTATCAGTAGATGTGACATGTGTTGATACATCAGCCGCTGCTGCTACTGCGACTGCCGACCGCCCTGCTCATGATCCTCGTGTCGGCTCTGCCTCCTGTGAACACCCCACACCTTCAACCCCCTGTCATCACGCTGGAGAGGTGAAGCGGGGTGGGTCATCTGTGCAGAGTGCGAGGGCGGCACAACGCGGTAACACAGTAAATCCTCCTCCCGCGCCAACTCTGCCTTACTCCGCCTTCACACCGTCAACCAAGCTGCCTACCACGACTTCCACCAACGCTGCACTAGTAGAACGGCCACCAACAGTGAAACCACCTGCGGTCAAAGCTATAGCACAGTCAGGTAAGTCAGCCCCCGACATTAGAGCGTAGGATCAAATTGTGCGTGAATAGGTGTGGGTGTGGGTGTGTGTGCACATATGTGCGGTGTGCATGAGTATGTGTGTATGTGTGTGTGTTCGTTTATGTGCGTATGCGTGTCTCTCTCTCTGTGTGTGTGGTGTGTATATGCGTGCGTGTATGTGTTTGGTGTGTATGCGCGCGTGTGTGTTTGTCTGTGTGTGCGCGCACATGTGTGAGTGCGTGTGTGTATGATTGTGTGTGATGTATGTGTGCTTGTGTATATGTTTGGTGTGTGTGATACGTGTGCGTGCGTGCGTGCGTCAATGTGTGCGTGTGTGTGTGTGTGTGCGTGTGTGCGTAGATGTATGTGGTGTGTATGTGTATGTGGTGTGTATGTGTGTTTGTGCGTGTATGTGTTTGGTGTTTGTGTGCGTGTGAAGCATGTGTTTGGTGTGTGTGTGTGTGTGTGCGTAGATGTATGTGGTGTGTATGTGTGTGTGTGCGAGTGTATGTGTAAGTGTGTGTTTGTGCGTGTGTATGTGTGTGTGAATGTGAGTACGTGTATGCGTGTGGTGTGGGTGTTAGTGTGTGCGTGCGTGCTTGTGTGTAAACGTACGTATGTATGTATGTATGTGGTGTGAGTGTGCGTGTGTGTCTATGTATGTGGTGTTTGATATTGTGTGTGTCTGTGTGTGCGTATGTGTGTGTGTGGCGTATCTGTGTTTAGTTTGTGTTTGTGATATGTGTGTTTGGTGTGTGTATGCGTATGTGTGTGTGCCTGTGCGTGGGCGCGCATGTGTGTGGGTGTGTATGTATTATGTGGGTGTGTGTGTGTGTGTGATGTGTCTGTTTGGTGTGTGTATGTGTATGTGTGTGTGTATATGTGTGTGCGTGTTTATGTGTGTTGTGTGTGCGTATGTGTGCGTGTGTGCGCGCGTGCATGTGTGTGTGAGTGTGTGATGTGTGCTGGTGTGTGAATGTGTGTATGTGTGTGTGTGTGTGTGGTTGTGTGCGCGTGTGTATGTGTGTGCGCGTGTGTGTGTGTTTGCGCGTGAGTGTGTGATTCACTGATACACGGTCGTGGCTGTAATAGGGAGCACAAAGGTTGCTGTGGTTGCTCACACTCGCCCTAATGAGGAGAACCGCTCAAGCATTACTCCCGTGCCCCCTCCAAACGAACTGGTGAGGAGCTTCTTCCCCCCCCCCCCCCCCCCCCCCCCCCCCCCCCCGGACAGTAATTAACCCTGTCTCCTGCCAGTGAGCCACAGGAAAACACAAACCGAGAGCTCATGTGATTGCTGTGGCACAGGTCTGCGCGTTTTGCGACGACGGTGGGGAGATTCTGCTCTGCGACGGTATCTGCGGCCGCTCCTTCTGCTCACAACAGAACTGCATGGAAAAGCTCGGGCTCCCCCCACGGCTATGGCATGCATTTGACGAGCACCGGGTGCGCACGGCCACTGCTGCCATTCGTCTTCCCACCCGGCGCCCTTCCACTTTTAAGTTCACATACCCTTCCCCCCCCCCCCCCCCCAATCGGCTCTCACTCATAAGTGTACTACCGCCAACAGACGCCCTTCCACTGCCCAAATTGTTTATTCAAGAGGCACAACTGCTTTGCGTGCGGGAAGCTGGGGGACCTGGGGACAGACGTCTTTCAGTGCAGCCATTCCAAGTGTGCCAAGTTTTACCACCCCCACTGTCTGGAGCGGCAGGGTGTACGGGTAGCGAATGACGCGTTTGTGTGGTACGACCCCCTTCATCTCCCATGTGTGACCCTTTCCATGGGAAGAGGACGCACACTCCCAATCCCCCCCCCCCCTTTTCAAAATCACTATCAGCTGAAGGAATGGTCAGTCAGCCTTATGAGGATGTCGACCTTCTGCTGTTGCTCCACAGTCCGCGCCATAAGTGTGCCGATTGCAATTCAGCTGAGACAGAGCCTGACAACCCTCTCGTCCCCTGTCGCCGTTGCCCAACGGTGAGTGGTACGACCCATACAGCAAGAGGAGAGGGATGTGTGTGTGTGTGTGTGTGTATGTGGGTGGGGGGGTGGGTGGGGAGGGGGGGTGCTTAGCGTTAGACTTGTTGATTGTTTTTGCCTCATTCTGTGTTAGGCTTACGGATATGTGAGTGGTGTGCATTTGTGCTTGCCAGGCATTCCATGAGCACTGCATCCCCCCAGCCCTGGCGGCCCAGCCTGGCCCGCAGCGCGTGTGGCTGTCTCAGGAGGGTCAGGTACCGGAGTCGCTCATCTTCTGTGACCAGCACCGAATTTCAGAGGGTCACGACAACCCTCCGCATAACATGGTGCACTTCACAGAGGGAATGCGCCAACGGTATCTACTCATGTCCCCATTGCTCTACCAGTAAACGAAGCTGACGTATTTCGCATTTTGCATGCATTGAGCATTGCGTTGCCTGGGTGCTTACTTGTTCAGATGGCTTCTGTCTGTGGCAATGAAGTTTCCAACTTTTGAAGAAAGCGTCGCAATCCAGTGGCAATACAGCACCGCGGTCAGCGCCCCGGCCGCCTTTGGGTTTATTGTGTGTGAGTGTGTGTGTGTGTGAGAGAGAGAGAGAGAGAGTGTGTGTGTGTGTGTGTGTCTGTGTCTGTGTGTGTGAGAGTGTGTATGCGTGTTACGTGTTTGGGAGCTCATTTGTACCTGCGTAAGATTTTGAGGGAGTATGGATTTGTATTTATATGCGTGAGAGACGAGGGCATGGGGGAGAGGGGAAGAGAGGAGGAAAGCGCGTGCTTGAGTTATTGCGAGTGACTGAGTAAGTAAGTGAGTGTGTGCTTGAGTTTTGATGAAACACGCAGCGTTTACAATAACTAGAGCAATCTGACGCGAATTGCTTTCTTGATAGGCTGCCCAGCGGGGGAGAGCAAGTAACGTGGGAGCGAAGGGTGGGGCGTCTACAGATCCTCCAACCTCCGCCATTGTCCTTCCCAGGAAAGACCTTCAGGCCAGGTGAGTAAGACTGTGTCTGTTCGCCCTTCTCTAGCGCTACTGGACGCTGTGAAGCATGTCATGCAATATCTGATTATCACTTTGTCACCGTCATCCTCTCCGGGGCGACGAGCAGCGACGGCTCAAGCGCGGACGCCGCCGTTTCATTGTGCGCCAAACGCCCACGCGCCTGTTCATCATCGGACGAGGACGACCTGTCGCTCTGCAATCGACTTTCGCGCCGTACTAGAACGGACAGGTCGTCCCCCATGGCGCCTCAGACCGCATACATTGGAAAACTGAAGAGGCTACGTAAAATGGGGTAGGCGGATGGCGGTGACAAGCAGCGACGAAGAGGAGAGTGAGTGACATAGCTGAAGATGTGACATGGGGTAATGGATGAGGAATACGGTGCATGTCACATATATGGCATGCGATGGGCTATGTGCGGTAGTGGCAGAAAGTATATAAAACTAAATTGGTTCACATTGGTGCGTTGGTCACGGAACTGAATCGCCGGGGGTGCGTCATGGGGTGGCAGCTCATGGGGCGTGTGCGGCTGGCTGTGACGGAGCTGATAGCTGCTGCATCGCTGCGTCAGCCGATGGCGTATGTTACCGGCGGTGTAAGCGTGCGTCTACTTGAGTCCTTTGTACTTTTGTGCTTGAGGCAGTTGTTGGACATTACGCGCGGGATGAAGGTGGCCATCATCGAGCCCGCCAGGACGCTGGAGATGAAGCCATGAAGCTAGGGATGAAGCTGGGAATGAAGCACTCATCATGTGAGTGTCTATGTCGTAGAACACCCGCCACACTCAGTAACTAGCGCAACAACTCTAGGTGCGGTTTATAGGGAGTGTGTGTGGGTAGGCATGAGCATGAGTATGGTGAGCCCATTTGAGCCCTTCTTAAGTCATGTACTCTATGAAATGACTTACAACATGTACTGCTCTCACTGTGCGGCTGCTCTCTTAGGGCCTTCTTGCATGATAAGTCATCTAGGACTTATTATGCAAAATTTAGGCCGGAACCCCTATTCCAAGAAACTCTAATGGACTAGATAAATAAAACCGCTAAGGGGACTGTAATCAACTTTTGGCCACTACCAAAATACGGAATACAGTGCATTACATGCTATTAAGTGGAAAAGTCCCCGTTCGAAATCTACATCGCCACGGAAAAAAAAAAAAAAACACAATACTAGTGCTATCGCTAACTGCGATCGCTCGGCTAAGGGACATGCCAGCTAGTCCCCTTTCTTAGGAAGCTCACATGAGGCATGACCGCTTAGAAAGAAAAGTTTAGGCAATCGTAGGCGTCGCACTATTAGGTTTCCATCTAGGGCTTGTGTCAAGGCTTGGGCAAATTGCTCAAATCGATCCCATGCGAAATGGGTCGTGATCGGCGGGTGACTAGAGGGTTGTTCAACTGAGAAGTTATCCGAGGTATCGCCTTCGGCCACGCATGAGAGAGATAGGTTGGGTGTGCAGTGGGTTGATGTCTACGGGGAGGGTTGGGGCGGAGGACGTCGGGCATGGATTAGGACGGGGCGCCTTGCCATTGGCGTGGCCGGGAAGGAGGGGGTCAACTGCGTGAGGGTCGCAACATTCTTGTTGGAGCTGTCGAGACTCGGGTGACGCCAATCGGAAAGCGGCACGGAGAGCTGTCATGTGAGTGATGTTGAGGTAGAGGTTGCTGGCGGCATCTATCTATGGTTAACGAGTTGCCAGTCTTTAGACGGGGACACCTCGGTAGACGAGGGGAGGAGGGGGGTGGGGTTGTTCGGTAGGGAGGGTTGACATGAGGGGACCGCCCTCTTCCATAGCCATAGAGGAGTCGTCGGCGGTATCCTTGGGGGTCTCGTTAGCGCCGACTGGGCTGGGGGGAGGAGGTCGGGGTCGCCAAGGGCGGTGTGTGTTGGGGGTACTAATTGCGGGCCATATACTCGATAGTAGAGCCTCACACTACTCAAGTTGCTATGACCCCCTCCACCCAATCCCATAATCCCCTGCAACACATGCCCGCGCTTCGCCGTCCTCTCCCACTGCCGCCCCGCTCTAGTTCCTGCAATATGGAAATGCGACCAGTGTGACCGGGGACAAACAGACGACCTCACCCGCCTCCACGACGTCAAGTGGGTGCCTTGCCTCCACCTACACAACACCATCAGTTCTACCCCCTCCGACCCCATAGCACTCACTGCATTTAATAACGGTTTCATCCCATCCATCTCTCCTATCCTTCCCACACATGGACCCACCCCCAAGACGAGCCCCGCATCACCTTCAACCATGACCCCATCAACCCCGACCTTGACATGCTCCCCACCGGCAAATTCACCATACGCGCCAATCCCACCCTTCCAGACACAACCATCCCTTGCAACCCATACGGCCACGCAGTCTCAACCCTCTCGGACCCATGCATCCGACACATCTACCAAATCTTGGCCCGAACTCACCCGCCGCACATTCGAAGAGGAGGTGTACCGGCTCATTACTAGACTCGGTACACGATCGGAAAACCACTCACACACCACGGCCACAACCGGACACAATCGTTGGGCCACTAGGGAGCACATGCTTACTGCCCTGCGAAATGCATTCCATAATACACAAACCGAACTCTACTCATAGCCCTCAACAACTCTACACTCCCACACATACCACTCAATATACCCAAAAGACGTCGTCTTCTCATCTAGCGGAAGCAACGCCCTACACATGGCACGGTACAAAAATCGCAAACCCGGAATATGACCACGAATGCATGCGCCACGCCATTACTAGTGCCCACTCCACCTCCTCCCACTCCCACAACGCCACTCTCCTCATCTTCCCCCGTGGGGAACGCACAACATACCCACACTACAAATACATCAACTCCCCGTACACGCACCACCTAAACACCCTCCCAAACGATGCGAACACATTCCTTCCACCCCGACTTCGGCACACGATTGAAAGTTGACGTTTATCTTGTAGCTAACCCCCTCGCTATTGCCATCCTTCCCTCGCACCTAGCTCTTATTATAGCCCTCCACAACACACTCGAATCAACCTATGGCACACAGCTTCCCTTCCCACCCCTCACCCACAGTAGATTTACCGGTACTATACATCGGACACTTTGATACCATACATGCGTTGGGCACACGTATGAAATCCACGTTGAAACGCGCGGCTGACGCACTTGTATCACACGCGCCTAGCCATTGTCGCTCACGCTTTCCTATCAAACTCGCTACAACAAGTGCTATAGCAAGTGCTACGAAGACCATAACCACGTTGCAGACATAATTTAGCGGTGGGCGGTCGTATATTATTTTCCTGCGGCTTGTGCGGCACGGTGGGTTTACGCGGTCAGTACATGTAAGTACCCACTCATCCACTCATCGCTCGCTCCCGCCCCTGTCGAACCCCCCACATCAATTTCCGTGATGCCGTGGCCGTTTTTTGCGAATTGGACTCCTTGGGACCAAATGCAGGCAAGCATGTGGGGGTTTAATGAATTTCGACCTCTCT
Source organism: Tetraselmis chui (assembly GCA_026401115.1). NCBI lineage: Eukaryota > Viridiplantae > Chlorophyta > Chlorodendrophyceae > Chlorodendrales > Chlorodendraceae > Tetraselmis > Tetraselmis chui. The sequence goes on from JAPMLY010000125.1 coordinate 101,258, forward strand.
ATAAAGTTACAAGTTCGTTTTTGAGGGCACCTCATGCGTTTGCGTTGCGGCAGAGTGCAATGGCGGCACGAAATCTGCGAAATCGCACCACGAACGGACAATGCCTCTAGTGTCTCGTGGAAGACTTTGAGGAAAGGTACCACGCCGAACCGGGCCGATACCGAGACATCGCGTGTGATATATGCCTAGGTCCACTGATCACTCCCGTGGTGCTCGTGTAGCGTGAGACGTGGGAGACTTTGTTTCATGCAGCGACCTTCGATGAGTTGTGCCGCGACTTAAAAATTTCAAACGCGTCCAAGCTCATGAAGGTGGTCAGCTTCCCTCTTGACATGCTGAGCAGTTGGATGAAGGACGTGGCCATGGCCACAAGAAATATTCAACTTCTTCACACCCTTCTCTGCCGGTAGATAGATATCATCATTGATGATAAGAGACAATTTCTCGCAGCACCAATGGCCAACCTCCTTCAATTGCTTTTCGTCGCAATTCTCTTGTACTGCGGCACCACCCTCAGTAGGTTGTGCAGGATGTCGGCGATGTCGAGCAAAATACTGAGCATGGGCATGAAGGGTTGGCGGCCTCTTCACTAGCCGAAGTGTTGTTCCTGTAAGTGTTGACGTTTGAACTTGCTTATGCCCTCCGTAAATGGCGTCTCACTGGTCGTATTGACGGTACAAGCACAACGTGAGTGGTATATAACATGGCTGATCAAATATTGAAATTGAAATTGAAATTGAAATTGTTTACAACATGTACCGTATGCGCCGGTTTATAACAATTACCGTATGCGCCGGTTGCTGTCTCTGGGCCCTCCCAACTATGCCATATAGGAAACTCACAATTCAGGGCTAAACCGTTAACCACATAAATCCAACCTCTCCAAGGGTGTTCGGGGGTTTTACTCCCCCCCGGGGAGTGTGCGATGCGAGGTGATGACGGCGTGCAGTCAAGGGTGTGCGACGGTGCAATGTGCGGAGGCGCGGTGAGATGTCGTGCGGGATCTGATGCGGAAGACAAGTAGGAGATGATGAAGCCATTGAAAAGTGTGCGTATGGAGTTGTGCAAGGATGCGAGACGTGTCGAGTCGTGCTTTGGAGATGAGTTTGTCAGGAGGGTCGGTGCGGAGGGTGAGGCGAGAGGTGAGACTTGTGATGGTGGATGAGTGCGGTGTGCCCGTGCCGCTCATGACGATGGGGAGGATGCCGATTTCGGTACCTAGCCAGTGGCTGCGGATGGCATTTGCGAGGGGTGTGTATTTGGCACGAATCAATTGGGCTGTGTGGGAGAGGTTGTGGTCATGATTAAGGGTCCGAATCAGAGATCGATTAATGATCAGTAATCGATGGATCGGCGTTTTTTGCAATTAATCAATTATCGATATTTAGGCACTACATTTATCGGATGCATCGATCTTTAAGGCTCGACTTATCAAATGCATCAATATTTGAAGGCCTGACTTATCAGATGCGTCGATATTTATAGGCTTGACTTATCAGATGCGTCGATATTTATAGGCTCGACTTATCAGATGCGTCGATATTTATAGGCTTGACTTATCAGATGCGTTGATATTTATAGGCTTGACTTATCAGATGCGTCGATATTTATAGGCTTGACTTATCAGATGCACCAATCTTTATAGCACCGATTTATCGGATGCACCGATATTTATCCCGGGATTTATCAGATGTATTAATATTTATTTATCGTTTCTACCATTGTTTCATTCTTCTATACCGCGCGAGCTTAAATCAAATTGCAATTCGCTTTATACCTACACTGACCATATGAAAATCTAGCAGATGAATGAAAAATTGCAATTCACAAACCCTAAATGTTTTTAAGTCATCGACAATGACGAAAATAAGATAGTTGCTTACAAGAAGAACCAGATGACGAAAATAAGGAGAAGGTGTTCAAACAGAACTGCATTATCAGTACTATACTAAGAAAAAATGCATCTATGGCCACCGTTGGTTCCGTGATATATCAACGGCCAACACGAGCCGAGAAAGGGTTCATGGATTGACCAATCAGCAACTCGTATGCGTCATAAAAGGGATCGTGGTCTCGTTGCCATGCAGAAAGTCTCTAGTGGGGCGCGGCTTCTGCAAGTTGCGTTGGGATGGCCTCGCATCTACTCGACGCGGCGTCGAAGGCGATGCTACAAGACTTCGTCGATGCTTGCGCTAACTCGCATTAATCGTCGGACGCTCTGCGACTCGTAAAGGTGCGTACTGCAACATTGTGCAACAGACAACACCATTCGTTTTAGCAAGGGCTTGTCTACGCCGATGCAAACACAAAGGACTTTTAGAAGTCGGTAGTGGTATGGAGATTGTGGAGACTCTCGACAGCTTCGCTGCAAGTGTAGGCAGCGACTACTATTTTTTTGTCTGCGTCAAGGACGGTATAGAGGTGAGTCCCATATGCTTTATTTCAAGTGCCACTGTGCTCCTTTAACGTTTACGTAGTCGTGCCCATATATGCCGAAACCCTGCAAATTCGAGCGCGCGCGCGCGTGCGTGTGTGTGTGTGTGTGTGTGTGTGTGTGTGTGTGTGTGTGTGTGTGTGTGTGTGTGTGTGTGTGTGTGCTTCGCAAGTCTTACTTGTAATGTATATTCTCAACTGTGTCGTGTGTGTGGAATGGACCTTTCATTATCAACTGACCGTGCTTGCTGTGACTTTTCTCCGTGTGTTGTGTTAGGGATGGCCCTTGGCCTTGTGGCGCAGTAGTTGAATAGTTTACGTGCTTTGCCAACGACGACGGAATATCTTGAAGACCACCAAATGAGCAACGATGAGATGGTAATCACGTGCCAGTTGTTAGCTCCCATGCATGTCGTGAACGTGTGCGCCTTTTTCGCATGTAATGATCAATACTTCATTATAAAGTGTGACCCTTCACTGCATGCATTCTTTCCCGTTATGTTACGTGAGTTGTGTGCATTACATCCTGTGTGTGTGTGTGTGTGTTGTCTGTAACTTTTATTTATCCTGCAACTTCACCACTGTTTTGTTACGTTTTGACCCTTCCCTGCATACATTTTTTCTATTTTGTTACGTGAGTTGTGTGCATTACATCCTGTGTGTGCGTGTGTGTGTGTGTTTTGTCTGTAACTTTTATTCATTATGCATCTTTACCACTGTTTTGTGCGGCCGTGTTGGTATGTTGGAATCAATGTAAGACACCGTTCAATATCATTCCTAAATCAGTGGCTTCTTTTGCCTGTGTTCATTGGGTGTGTCCCTTGGGCCCGTAAAACAGATGTTGAACGTGATAAAACGCACCTCGGTGCACAAGTTGTAGGTGCACAAGTGCATTGCCAATGTTCAGGCTATTAGCAGCAAGCCTTCGTAACTAAGTACTTCTTTTTTGTTTCGTTCCGTAACAAGCACTTACAATCTCTCCAATACTCTCATTGCATTGTATTTGCTTCGGTGTGTGTGTGTGTGTGTGTGTGTGCGTGTGTGTGTGTGTGTGTGTGTGTGTGTGTGTGTGTGTGTGTGTGTGTGTGTGTGTGTGTGTGTGTGTGTGTGTGTGTTGCTTGTCTGCGTGAACTGCTCCTCCAGAGGAGAGAGCGTGAACTGAGTTCCTAGAAAGCGCTCATCTTCTGGGATACTTGTCTGGCAACGAACGATTTTGGGATACCTATGTGGCAGCGCACCATTTTGGGACACTTCCTTGGCACCACATGGTCCAGCTATTCGTAACCATGGTCCGGACTATCACCAACATGGCAATGCATCGTTTTGGCACCACAACGAGAGATGGCAATGGGAGCTATCTCGCCGGTCAATATCCTTTTATTGTTAGACCTTCTCTCTACTCTTTTTGAGCGATTACATATTATTCCTTTAACCCCAATGATCCCAGACACGACAACCTGTAGTGGGCAGGGTAAAACCCACGTTGAATGTGCTGCGCTGGGTGAGGGGTTTGTAGCACATTTTTTTGCTGGGTTGTATTGGGATAGAATGTAATTCACGTATTTTGAATAATGCGTCATGTCTCCAACGTGCACACGGGTCTCAGCCTTGGAGAGCAATTGCATTGTGCCCTTCCCATCCACGACAACATGATTTGGGTTGTGAGCTGGGCATAACTGCAATGAAGCAGTGATTCACTTATCAAATGCACATAAGTTTTTCATGAGTTTTTTAAATCTAGTACTTATTTTCGATTTATAAGATTTCGATCACGAGCGCCTGAATTAACAGATGCATTGATCTTTAGTGTCCGAAATATCAGATGCATTGATCTTTTGTGCCGCGATTTATCAGATGCAGTGAAATTTTAGAGGGTGAATTATCAGATGCATTGATATTTTAGAGGTTGAATTATCAGATGCATTGATAATTAGGGCATGACTTATCAGGTGCATCAATCTTTACGTGAATAAAAATCAGATCTAGTGATGCGATTTTTTATACAATATGTCGATTCCCGATCTTTATTCACTGAATTGATCAAGATTCTCGATCTTTAAGTTTGAATTAATCACGATTCTCGATCTTTAGATTTGAATTAATCGTGATTCTCGATCTTTATGCTCTCAATTTCGATTCGGACCCTTAGTCATGATCAACTAATCACACACACACACACACACACACACACACACACACACACACACACACACACACACACACACACACACACACACATAAACGCACCGGGAGCCGGGTAAACACATTAATAGTTTACGACCACGTGTGCCATTTGTGTCATTTCCTGGACCTTTCGCATGGGCAGTCCATTAAAACCACCCCAATCTGACTTGGTCCTAAATATGTGCTCCTTCCTTGCTTTGCAGTAGATACACGGGTAATTCAATGAGCACCCACAGTGTCCCATCCATCCGTTGAGCAACTTGATATTTCCACCCACACATGACTGCACAGCATGGTGCCTTTCATCCACCATAATGCTTCCAGCCTCAAAGTTCCTTATCACATATGGAATTCCCGGGTAGCTCCGCATGACGTCCTCGTGGCAGTCATCACGAAGGTAAAAGGAGCATGGCAGACTGTTTCTCCACGGAATTGACGAGGAAACCCTCCTTGCCCTTCACACCTACCATTGAGTTGTCATCATATACACTATGTGCACTTAATTATCAACGCAAAACTTCACTTCAGTATAGGGCATCAACTCATATGCGACTATACGTATCACCACCACACAACACACCACACCTTCAGTACCACCAAAATCCCATTTGTTCCGGCGGAATTAAAGATGCCGGAAGCGTCGGCGATGAATTGCACCCGCAAAGCCTTCCCATGCTGAGCCAGTTCTTCCTTCAGCAATATCCGTGCACGTTGCTGCAACACAATTGATAGATCTATTGTTGTGGACACCATGCCTTCGGATGATTGCAAACCTAATCGCTCAGCTCTTGCGCTTGCTTGTCTAGCATTGTAGCTACGGTTGGCCACTTGTATATCTAAGCCCCTTCAGGCAACACCAATCTCACCATGTCCTCTATATCCTCATCCCACCCGTGCGTCGTGAGATTGATTCGTTGTTGATAGGCATCTTGTGACAGCCTCAGGTTGGCTTAGACATGCAGTCCATTTCGCTCCCACAGTTCTTTCATTGCATGCAGTGCACGTTCCTCTGCTGCTTTTAACACATGCTTAAACTGCTCTGATTGCGATACAGCACTTAGTAAGAGCTCCGGCCTCCGGGTAGTTGGCTAGCAAGGCAGCCAATATGAAATGGGGTGTGTGTGTTGCTTGCACTTCAGTAGGCTGCCCAACGAGGTCCTCCTCCTCACGCAATTGGGCGCGTTTGTGCCCTCTTTGGCGGTTAGCCTTCTCAAGCTAATTGCTACCACAAATCAGTTCTAATCTGTATAGTTTCGTCGCTGCTTGATATCATAGTCACAGTGCACATGGGAGATGATGAGAGGATGTCTTACTGCTTGTACTTTGGCAATATATATTGTAATTGAACAAAGGAATTGTTAAATGGTTCTGTCACCTCCCTCTACTGCACTGGGCTTAAATAGGTTTGTGGCCCGATAGCTTACGCTTGCTTGTCTCGCTTACGTGTCAAGCGTTAGGGCTTTCCAACTGTCGTCAACAGTCTAGAGACGCGGCTCGACTAGCATGGAGAATCACGACGCGGTTCATTCTGCATCAGAAACCTCGCTTAGGCGCGTCTTCTGGCTAATTATATTATTTGTGCGTACCTGTACGTACCGGGAGGTACTGGTCGTACAATATGCATAAGTACCCTAATGAATATTGTAGTAGCGACGTACCCACGTTGTACGTACGTCCGATGGAAAGCACGAATTGGAATTCGTAACGAGTACATGTACAATGTCATGTAATGTATTGTTGCAGGACTGTACTCGTCACACTCGTACTCTCCCCCTCTTGCTAGATCTGTGAGGCCGCCGCGAGGTGGACCTCCGTGGTCTAAGCTCCTTTACTGAAGAAGTTACTGGGACTCAGGAATGCGTGCTGGGTGAGCGTGCATGAAGTCGATGTACGCATGGGTCTTGGCAAACGCGTGCCATTGGGACGTCTCCAATAAATCTTGTAAGGTTGTTGTCCGGTGTACCTCGTTTAACCGGTGCCGGACAGGTGGAATGTCGTTATCACGGAAGTGCTTCATGAAGAGCAAATATTTGCCTCGCCGTCAAGGTGACGACTTGACGCACACAACAGAGATGTGTGACACGTCAAACTCCTCGTCGTCTCCTTCATGAACAGTCATTGGGACAGCTCGTCGTAGTGGAACGGTAGAGCAAGGTCGTAAATTGTTCACATGGAACACATTATGTAAGCGTACTATCGCTGGAAGTTTTAATCTGTAACTATGCTTCCCAATTTGCTCCTCCACAATAAAGGGTCCAAGCTGTATGTCTTTGAGTTTCCGGTTAGGTTGTCCACGTAGAAAAAAGTTTGTTGTAACGACTGCCACCTTGTCTCCTTTGACGAAGTGTGGTGTTGTAGACGGGTTTGTGCGTGCCTGCATCTCGTCCTTGTGTAGCTGTAACATGGAGCGTACCAGGGTATGTATCTTTTGTAATAATCGTAACCGCTGTGTTGCGTCTTGCGAAACCGGAATTGACGGTCGCATGCTAAACAGCAGGTCTGGAGGCACCTCAGGAGAGAATCCAAAATTAGCCTCAAACGGTGTGTGTTCAATTCCGAGTGCACGAGAGGCGTTGTACGCAAATTCCACTTACGGTAGCAAAGTCGTCCAATCAGAGCCGTCATAACAGCATAAGCAACGAAGAAGCTGCTGAAATGTGATGTTCACTCGCTCTGTCAGTCCGTTTGTCTCAGGGTGTCGACTGGAAGACATGTTTAAGCGCGTTCCGAGGCGTCGCCAAAGTGTCTTTCAGAAGCCATTGACGAATTTCAGGTTACGATCACTAACCAGCACACGGGGTAGTCCATATAATCGGTAGACTCCCTGTAAATACAAAGTTGCAGTTTCTTCGGCAGTAACAGTCTTTGTACACGGCAGAAAATGGGCCATTCGAGTTAGATGGTCTACTACAATCAGCACACTGTTAAAGCCATTGCTCGCATGCAAGTGTGTCAAGTAGTCAAGACCAACTGTGTGCCATGGTCTGGGTGGAAAAGGCAATGGGTAAAGAGCCGCAGCCATCTGCGGTCGAATCTTTGCTCGTCGACATACGACGCAGCGCTCACAAAAATCTTTCAGATCTTGGTGAAGTCGTTTCCACCACAATCTGTCGAGCGCTTTAGCAAGAGTGCTAGCAACTCCTCTGTGACTAGCTTACGAACTTGCGTGCAACTTTGTGATCAATCTCAGTCGGAGCTCAGAGTTCCGCGGAATAAAGAGGCGATCGAGGCGCCAAAAATATCCAGCTCTGGCTTCTATCCGGCTGTCTTTCGTCCACTCACTTTCGTCCCCATAAAACGAGTCTTGGGAGCACCCCTCGCGAATGAGATCATCAAACTCAGGGCTCAGTTGCAACGCGTTAACTATCACTAAATTGAATTGTGCGTCTTCAAACAGCAGCCGGGACTTCCGTCGTAATTCTTGATCTTACGGAACCTCGCCATCTCAAAATAATGGAACAGTGGCCTGAGGTACGAGGTCTGGACGCCGGCTTAACGGGTCAGCTTTATTCATAGCCCCCTTGCGATATGCAAGTGTCATCGAGCCCACAAACGGTTGCAAATCCCGCAGGTATCTTGCTTGCCGCTTGTTCAACCTGTTGTTTGGTTGCCTGAGCAAATGTCGCAGTGTGTCGTGGTCTGTTACGACAAGGAACTGAGAGCATCCTTCAAGATAGGACCTCCAATGTTTGACAACTTCGCATACGGCCAAAGCTTCTAAGTCGTACGCATAGTAAGTGTTACCACGCTCAGCTCGTTTCAGCTTACGCGCCCAGTAAGAGACTGGTTGAAGGCCTCCTCCTTGGTCTTGTAACATGACTGATGCTGCAATCCCCACTGTTGAAGCATCCGTAGCTACGGTGAACGTCGCGTCTGAGCTGACCTCCTGAAGGATCAGGCATGGCGCGGAAATGAGCCGTAACTTGAGAGTCTCAAAGGCTTCCAAACATGCAGGCGTCAGTGTTAATCCATGTACACACGGAATGGCATGAAGGGGGTTAGAACCGCCGCTTCCCGGAACGGAGCTATACGCCTTATCCAAGTACCGCCAAAAGTCGGTACCCGATAGGAACATATTGTGTATATGAGCCCACCGCATCGCATCGCGACTGAGCGGCGAACACCTATAGCGAACACCTATAGGTGGAGGGCCAAGATTCCCCCGGAGTCTAGCGTACAGATGTGTCCATTAGTAGTCCTACGGAGGGATATGTAAACACTCCCCCTTAATGGACAAACTCCGGCCGGTGCCCTAGTAAACCCCGCGTAAACGCGGAGGGCCCATAACCTGTTAATCCATGTACACACGGAATGGCATGAAGGGGGTTAGAACCGCCGCTTCCCGGAACGGAGATGTACGCCTTATCCAAGTACCGCAAAGAGTCGGTACCCGATAGGAACATATTGTGTATATGAGCCCACCGCATCGCATCGCGACTGAGCGGCGAACACCTATAGCGAACACCTATAGGTGGAGGGCCAAGACTCCCCCGGAGTCTAGCGTACAGATGTGTCCATTAGTAGTCCTACGGAGGGATATGTAAACAGTCAGCGTAACCTTATGTGGTTGGGACTTCCGCAGTAAGTCCGTCAATGGAGCCGTAAGTTCGCTGAAATGATGAATAAATCTGGCATAGAAGTTGCAGAACTCTACGAAGCTGCGAACCTCCTTCTGCGTCGTGGGCACTGGCCAATCTGCAACGGCCTCGACTTTCTTTGTGGAAACCGAAATTTTACCAGTAGACACAGTAAAGCCGAGATACTCCATTTCTTGAAGGCCGAAGAAGCATTTCTTAAGACGTAACTTCAAGCCCTCCTCCTTAAATCGTTGTAGCACAAGACGCATGTGCTCTAGGTGTTCCTCTAGAGTGCGACTGTATATACATACGTCATCGAGGTAGACAGTAACGAACCTATGTAAAAAGTCGCAAAGTATCTCATTCATTGAACGTAGTTGGTGCATTGCACAATCCAAACGGCACGGCGACCCATTCCATTAAGCCATCAAGGGTTTGAAACGCTTTCTTGTGGATGTTTTGGTCACGCACTCGAACTTGCCAAAAGCCAGAGGCGAGGTCGAGATGGGTGTAGAAGTTTGCGTCCTTAACCTCGTCAAGCGTGTCGTCCACACGGGAAGCATCTTTACGCGTAACTTCATTAAGGCCACGGTAGTCAATGCACAGACGAAGCGAGCCATCGGCCTTACGCACAAAAAGAATTGGCGAGCCGTACTCACTGTAGCTGGGACGTATTAAATAATTAAACCAACGTCCACCAGCTTCCAATCAATCGAACGTCTAGTTACAAGTTTAAGACTCTGTCTCTGCTTTGTTTTACGGCGACGACAGGCGACTAGAGTTGCAAGTGTCGCGACTGTAGTCGATGGAGATGTCGAGCGTGAGTCGACGACCTCTGTCGCTAACAATGTCTCAGGACGAACAGTAGATGTAGCCGGCTGCTCAAGTTCGCTAGTAGAACAACCATGCCACCATCAATGCTTCTTAGGCGGCGGCACTCCAACTGCCGCTTTGCCCTTCAGTTCGGGGCACTAAAACAGTCGGTGTCCCTTCTTTTGGCACTTGAAACACAGTCCCTCGTCAATGTGCTTCTTGCGCTCCTCATGAGTCAACGCATTAGCGATAGCACTGAAATCAATTCGGCCAGAGATTGAAGAAGGTCGGCCACGACCACCACCTTGATTGCCTCCTCGTCCACGGCCACGACCACGGCCACCACCATTGCGCTTCCATATCTTAGAGGCTCCCACCAACTCATCAAGGTTGCGCTTCCTGGTTGGTTGTCCTCCTCCAGGCGTTGTAGATGGACCAGTTGTAGACCTTATTCCCTTGAGTTGCGGTGAATTTGTTACGACGTCGTTAAGGAAGTTTTGTAGCTCCACAAGTTCCTCTTTGAGAGCGATGTGACTTAGCTTGAGTCTTAACTCGAAGTTAGCGAGACCATTAATAACGCGAACAGATTGAACATCAGCCATAAGTTTCTGACGGGACCGATGTAAGAAGTCGTTGAACTGTTGGGTGTAGAGAGCGTAACTCATGCTTCCTTGCGTAAGGTTGAGCAGAGCGTTCATCGCATCATCGTGTATGTTAGGGAGAAAAGTCGTCTTCCGCAGCTCCACGACAAGCAGGTCAAACGTAAATGGGATGGAGGCTTGCATTTTCCGGTTCAACCACCAACCGTTCACATGTTCAGAAAACTGTGAAGTAACCCAAATAACTAAGTCTTACGAGTCAGCCGTAATTCCGAGCAAAAGAAAGCGCTGAGGTTGCGCCTCGAGCCAATCCTCCAGGTCACGGGCATCTGCACCAGACAGGAGCGGCGAGTTAACAGCTGCTTTGCGTTGAGTCTCCGTAAGGGTCACAGGTAAGCCAACCAAATTAGTCGTAGGCATGAGAGTGCCCACTCGTAAATCAGTCGGTGTCTCTCCACACAATTGATTAATGTAACACGAATGAGAAGCCATACTGGGCTAGAATCAACCGACGAAAACCGGGGGTACATGAAAAATTGTCTCGGGATAGTCGTGTCGTCATCGAAGAGTGCATGGGACGTATACACTGCACGACGGAAAGTTTCCCATTGAGTCACGTAACCAAAGTGAAGTAACTCGCTCTTATGCTTCATGAAAGGAAGTAACCCCGTCTTGGCGGGCGTAAGATTCAGACCACCAACATCGATTGTTTCCAGTACGACGTAAGAGTCATCCGGATTGATAGTCGACTGAGCTGTCACAGCCTGCTCGAGCTGAGCAAGAGTACGCAAGTGGGTCGTAACGTACGGAACAAGAACAGAAGCCGAATAGACGTAAACGAGATGTTGTCCGACATGTAACGCGACACGAACATGTGCGTCACTCAACAACGTCAAATCATCCGGAGTCAAGATAAGGCGAGTTTTCTCATGCAACTCACGAACGGCATCATCAACATGCTCTTCGTTAGCTGTGATTGAGCCAGCCGGAAACCAAGTTTTACCACTACGAGGCTCACGTTGTAACACAAGCTTAACGTCGGAAAGCTTAGTCCCTCCTACACGGAGTACAACCACTACGTAACGTCAAGGTCCAACAGGAGCCATTCCGAGTCAATCAAGCAACGTCGAGCGAATCATACGATAGCGTAAACATGTGTCGACCAAAGAGCTCCGAAACCAATGTGGCGCTTAGCCTTCTCAAGCTAATTGCTACCACAAATCAGTTCTAATCTGTTTAGTTCTTTCGCTGCTTGATATCATAGTCACAGTGCACATGGGAGATGATGAGATGATGTCTCACTGCTTGTACATTAGCGGTATATATATTGTAATTGAACAAAGGAATTGTTAAATGGTTTTGTCACATCCCTCTACTGCACTGGGCTTAAATAGGTTTTTGACCATATAGCTTACGCTTGCTTGTCTCGCTTACGTGTCAGGCGTTAGGGCTTTCCAACTGTCGTCAATAGTCTAGAGACGCGGCTCGACTAGCATGGAGAATCACGACGCGGTTCGTTTTGCATCGGAAACCTCGCATCTAATGGCTAGTTAGATTATCTGTGCGTACCTTTACGTACCGGGAGGTACTGGTCGTATAATATGCATCAGAACCCTTGCTTATATTGTAGTAGCGACGTACTCACGTTGTACGTACGTCCGATGGAAAAGAACGAATTGGAATTAGTAACGAGTACATGTACAATGTCATGTAATGTATTGTTGCAGGACTGTACTCGTCACACCTCCGTGAGTCGCCACTACTATCGCCCGCTTCCTCTTCGCCGTCCCCGAGCACGCGCTGCCAACTTCCGCCGTTACCGACAACTTGAGTCAGTCAGTGCTCCAACTGATAAATGTTGCGTCTAACATACTTCACTAATGTCGCGTGTGTAGCGGCATGTCGGAGTTTGTACGCCAAACCGTTGGCCTTTCTCGCTCGTCTCCGCCGCTCGCCCGCCGTCGCCCGCCGCCGTCGTCCCCGCCGCTGTTCTCCCCGTCAATGCTACCACTGCCACTGATGCAAACTTCTCCCGTTGCGTCTCCACGATCAACCTCTAACATCGCCTTTATTCTAATTTTCAGCCGCGACACTTCCTTCTGATTCTTCCGACGCATAAAATCTGCATGGACGTACTCCCAGTTCACCGCCGACATTTGCGACCATAGGTCTTTCTCAATGTTTTACTCGCATGCCGGGCGAGGGCGCCAAACACGCCAAGCCCTACGCCACACACTACCAAGACCATTTGTGCCTAACGAGTCTCGTGGGAGGCGGACGCTGTCGGTGGTGTGAGCAGTGGCGGAGTCTGGAGCGGGGCAGCGGCATACACTGGAGGGGAGGTGGAGGTCTACCAAGGGACTCGGAGAAAACGGGACATAATTTTTCGAGGATAGAATGAAATGCAATTCCGGAAATTGCAATGGAAAGCTTAATCACATTGTCGAGCTGGAATTTTGCTATGCCATACTTGAGGCCCATATATCTGGACACCTCAAACGTAGTTCGCACGTGTAGGCCCCCAAACATGCCGCCGAAGTTGGAATGCGCGATGGGCCGGCCCGAAACCACCGGCGGCGCAGACAATGAAGTTGTCGAGGCGCACCGATAAGTTTGTCCCCCATGCGCGGCCCCAACTAATCGCCGCAAGACGGTGTAGATCTATCATATTTGTCACTCATGTAATTTCGGCGGTGAGAGCACCAACGGCAGACACGCGACGCACACCCCGACTGTGCAGCCCATGTGCGCGACTCGCATGGGCTTGCAACGCCATACCCTATGGACGGTTCAATCCATAATCACGCGCCCGTGATGTCCGGGGCTGCGGCCGCCTAGCACGGATCAATTGAGATCATCACTAAGTGTGGATACAAAAAATGAATGGCTCGACAACCCGCCCCCCGGGGATCGATAGCTTACATGGCACGCGACAAACGGTCAACGACAGAGTATACGGGCGGGGGCGGATGTCAAATGCACGCAAAGGGGCATGCGTTAATTAAACGTTAGCCCACTGACAGCCCCGTATGCCTCACCTCCTCGCTATCGGTGGCTTTGTGCGTGTGCCGTCGGAAATGACATGCAACGCCAAGTTTGGGTTCTAGGCACGGAGGATTCGTCTTGATGCCTTTTCAATGGTAATCGCCGAGGAAATCCGGAGCCGGAGGACGGGATCCCCAAACCACCGTCGGATATCGCTGTAAGCGACCGGGAGCGAAATTCACTGAGCCCGAACATACATTTTTGGCGTTTCTGCGCGTTTTCGAACTTTTTTCTTTCGGTATATATGAACATCATAACACTATCAATGGCGATTGCTTGTTAAACCCCCTTTCTCCCGATCGGCACCCGTGGATGACGGCCTTCCAAATTAACAGTATATGATTGCATGTCACTGGAAGGTTTTAGTTGGTGAAACTCCAACACTGGCCTCGTGTGGGGTTAGCGCAGTACGGTACGGTTCTCGTACAATGGTACTTAATGCACTCACACGAGCGTCGCCTACCCGGGAGCATGATCGATGATGAGTTGAGGTTTGTTTCGAACTTCTGCTCTCAGTCATGCTTGCAAAACGCCGCCTGTAGAGGGTGCCGGTGCGGGTTCCCTGCCAGTCCCATATCCCGGGGGCGCAAAAAAAAAAAAAAAAAAAAAAAAACAGTATTTGAGGCATTTACCATTTTGCTACCACGGTATCCGTGGATTTGCTTGACGTTGCAAGTGAGTAATTTGTGTATCAGTGTCTGTTTGTGCACGAGTATCGGTATCAATGAGTAGCAGTGCTTTATCAGCAGACGCTGAACTAATCGTTACGGGCAATAACGGGCACAAATGGTTTGCCCGAGGCAACTACGAAAGCAGAAACGAAGCGTCGCCTCAGGCCGCGATGTTGCTCATCAGAGTCGACGATACTGTCGACATAACGCACGCCACAACACTCGCGACTTTGCTACCAGCCACAGTCTCCTGTCTTCCGGAGTACGGTTGTATGTATAGTTACGCCTGGGTTTATTGTCCTTGAGGGGAGAGCTTCCTTCTCTCGAGACACCCGCGCGCCTGTATTGGGGCAGTGAAAGTGTCGAGCGACCTTGTTTATCGTTGGCGCCTCGAGACTGCCGAGATGCCTCGTTTAGGTCGCAGATAAAAAAGGTCGAGGGGCGAAGGGGGACGGAAGGGGAAAGGGAAAAGGCGCCGGGGTGCGCGTAACCGACAACAACGATATCGGCGCACTTACATGGCACGGGTTGCCGCGTATGTGGAAAAGGCGGTGGGTGAGGAGGGCGGGGCGGAGTATTGTCTCCTCATTGGCCGGCATAGATGGCACAAGGTGCTGAGTTGCGGGCGTGGCGAAGAGCAACTACGACGGGGATGGGAGGAGTATCAGACTTCGGAATACACTCGGGCGAAAGCGGCGCTAAGGCACGAAATGCCCTCGGCTGTTACCGTGATGGCAAACGAGGCGAGTGCGAGGGCTGCACCGACTGTTTCAATAACAGCGACGACAGAAACGACGGTGAGTGTCGTCGAGGATAGAAATGCTCGTGAGCGCGCCGTCGATTTTGCTCGAGTTTCTACCTTCATGCCTGGATTCATCGAGAGGGAACTGGAGGCAGGCATGAGGGCCGAGAACGGACTGCCGCCACAGGAGAGTCCGGAGCGCGACGGTGCTACTCAGCCACCTCCGGCTGAGCCGGCAATTCCGCCGCTACCCGAGAAAACGCCCGAGGCAGAGCTGCTGCCTTTGGCTGAAGACTGGTATAAAGGTGCGGTAGGAAGTTCTGCCTTTGATATGGGCATTGGTGAAGAGGTGCCTCGCGGCATAACACTTTCTGACAAGCCAAACCATGTGAATGGTAAGTTGGGAGTTTTATGGGAGTATACTTATGTTTAAAGAAATATATCGCATTTGAGGGAAAGCTAGAGCGCTGTGAATGGATTAATTGGGAACGCTGTGGGCTGTGTGTACAGGCGTTGACGAAAGGGTGGTTGGGGTTTTATCTGAAACGGTGTCCGTTGCGCCAGCCACGCCAGCAACTGACTGGACGGCGGACGCTGTGCCGCCCTCTCCTGCGTCCCTGGCGACTGGAAAGGCAGTCGGGAATTGGCGGTCTTGGGGGAAGAAGTGGGAGAAAGGGGGGCACATCACCCTCTGTCCGTATGTCACCGTTCGAGGGTGCAAAACTAACAGGCCGAAGGGCAGCAGTTGCGCGAGGAGGCACGTTAATGAAGCGGAAATGCTGTCAGCTATAAAGCAATCAAAGGAGGTACAGAAACTGGGCAGCATCGTGTGCAACCCCAGTCACAAGAATTATGACAGTACCAACTGCGAGCTGTATGCTCACAACCCCACCTCCTTTCGCCCTTTCCCTGCGTGTCAAGTGTTGTTACCCAATCTGAATGAGGAAAACACTTCCATCTTTCCATTACAGTTTCACAGCGGCTTCATCTTACACCCTGTATCCTTATGCCTATTTGAAGCCAGGCCTGCATCCGTTGCTGAGCTGTGGGTGTTGTTGCAGCTGGCGGGGCGCGAAGCGCAACGGTAACAGATGCGCCTTCATTCTACATCACTCGAGCGCTTTCATGACTCGATTACGGGCGGTTGCCTACCAGGAGTGGCAAAATTCCGTGTGGAAGAAGCTCAAGCGCCTGCCTGGCGTAACAAAGCTGAGCGCGGTGGGCTGCCAAGGTGTTTGCCAGCAGTTCAACGGTGTCTCTTATTCATGCAAACCCAAGAAAACCGCCAGTGGTTGCCTGCTATTCCACGACCCAAAGCTCACGGAAATTGCCGAGGAGCTGAACCTGCCACCCATGCGGCGAACTAATAGCACGGCCTGCAACGACTTTGCGAACGGACACTGCGAAAATGGGGACTCGTGCATTTGGCCACACGTCCCGCCGGGCAAGCAGCTGTGTTCGTCTAAGTGCCATCGGTGGCGAGTGCCGGGCTGCAAGGCATGGCACGACCCTCAAATCCAGCGGTGGCATGCGTACAATGCGATGGTCAGGGGTCGAGCAAAGGAGGCCACGCTACTGATAAAACGTGCCAGTGAAACGCAGCCCCGCTCCAATGATCATGCCACCCCAACTCTCCACCCCGACGCCGCCATCGGCTCAGAAATGCGGCTCGGCATCCTGGACGAGGTCGGCGATGGGGCTGATGCTGGTGCGAGTGAGACGGCGGCCGTAGCAGTGGCGACTTCGCAAGCTGAGCTGACTGTGATGGCGACGGATCCTTCTGAGCGGTTCCGCAGAGACGGTGGTGTCTGGGGGTCGCACGGTTGCAGGGGGAGCGGGGCAAGCCGGGAGGCGGCTAGCACGTTGGGCGGCCCGTGGGATGGCTCTCGGGACGGCGTGGAGCATAAGAGGCCCCAGGAAGAGAGAAGCAGTGGTTTAATGACGCAAAGCTTTGCAAGGAGGAACGTGAAGTCGCCCCCGGAACTTGAGAGGAGGCATAGCTCGGGTGCAGGGGAAGGCAGGCGGGATGCGATGGGCCGGCGTGGCTGGGAAGGGAGCGCATACCGTCATGCAGCCTCTGCAGGCTCCATGGAGGGGGAGAAGGAGAGGGAGAGGGAGAGGAGGGAGAGTAATGAGAGGCGGATGAGGGTGAGTGCAGGGGGGAATTTCAGGGTTGGGGGTGCTGATGGAGGGGATGGGCAGTCGATTGGTGGATATGCTCTCAACCCCACACATGCCTTTGAACCCAACCTCCTGTCAGGGCGTAGCGCGCGCCTTACCAATCGAACAGGCGCAGCGAGTGGCAGCTCAGCACATCCACCCTCTCCCTTGCAGCGCCCCACCCCCCCCACTGATACGAGGCAGACTGCTGCCAGCCACAGATTGAGGGACAGTAGTCGGCAGGGCGAGGGTGGGGCAGCTCGCATGCCACCACCGCTACCGGCAACATCTTCGCTTCCACCTTCTTTGCCTCCTCCCACCCCAGCCACAGCGATGGCAACTGTTGCACCTGCAATCGAGCGGCGAACTTCGGGTCCACTGCAGATACGGAAGAGGATACCGGTACGCAGCGCCCAGGTGATAATCCCGTCCCAGGAGAAGAAGCAGCAGCGAGAGAAGGAGCTGCAGGGTTCCGTGATACCCACAGACCCGAGGCTCAGACTGCCTAATCGTGCAGCGGCAGCGATGTCGGCACATGCGACACATTTAGACACAAGATCCGCTGCGGCTGCTGCCGACCGCCCTCCTCGCGACCCTCGTTACGGCTCAACCTCCTGTGAATATCCTGCACCTTCAACCCCGTGTCATCACCCCAGAGAGGTAAAGCGGCCTGGGTCGTCTGTTGAGGCTGTGGGGGAGGCACACCGCGGTGTCACAGTAAATCCTCCTTTCTCGTCGGCTCTGCCTTGCTCCGTCTCTACTCCGTCGCCTAAGCTGCCTACCACCACGTCTGGAGACACTGCAGTCGCATCACGAGTAGCCGAACTGAATCCAACTGCGCCCAAAGCTGTAGCAGAGTCAGGTGCGATAGTCCCCATCGTCAGAGCATAGGGTCATATTGCAGATTGTTTGGGTGTGTGTGTGTGTGTGTGTTTCGCTGATATACAATAACGGGTTTGACAGGGAGCACAAAGATTGCTGTGAGTGCTCACATTCGCCGAAATGAGGAGAACCGCTCAAGTAGTGCACCCGTGCACCCTCCAAACGAACTGGTGAGGAGCGTCTTTCCCTTCCCTCTCCCCATTCACCTTTTTCGCTGACACCCGAGTTCCAGGGAAGTACACGTCGGGAGCTTATGCAATGTTTGTCTACAGGTTTGTTTGTTTTGCGATGACGGTGGAGAGATTCTGCTCTGCGACGGGATGTGCGGTCGCTCCTTCTGCTCACAACATAACTGCATGGACAAGTTTGGGCTCCCCCCGCAGCTATGGTATGCATTCGAGGAGCACCGGGTGCGCACAGCCACTGCTGCCCGTCGTCTTGTCAACACCTCTCCTTCCACTTTTCACATCGCGTACCTACAGTAACATTTTTCTACGCGGCTCTCGCACACACGTGTGTGTGCCGCCAACAGACGCCCTTCCACTGCCCGAACTGCTTTTTCAAGAGGCATAACTGCTTTGCGTGCGGGAAGCTGGGCGATCTGGGGACAGACGTCTTTCAGTGCAGGCATTCCAAGTGTGCCAAGTTTTACCACCCCCACTGTCTGGAGCGGCAGGGTGCACGGGTAACGAAGGGAACGTTTATATGGTACGACCTCCCTCATCTCCCATGTGTGACCCTTTCCATGGGAGGAGGACGCGCACTCCCCCCTCTTTCAGCACTACTATCGGTTAGGAGTGGTAAGGTAACCTAACAAAGATTTCGCTCTCCTGCTGTCGCTCCACAGTCCGCGCCATACGTGTGCCGGCTGCAAGTCAGCTGAGACAGAGCCTGGCAACCCTCTCGTCCCCTGTCGCCGTTGCCCAACGGTGAGTGGTGTTTCTTTTCGAGCAGGAGGAGAGGGATGTGGGGGGCGTCTTGGCGTTAAGCTTGCTGATTATGGTTTCCCCATTCAGTGTCGCTCGGTTATGGATGTGTGAGTGGTATGCATTTGTGCCTGGCAGGCTTTCCACGAGCACTGCATCCCCCCAGTCCTTGCGGCCCAGCCGGGCCCGCAGCGGGTGTGGCTGTCCCAGGATGGTCAGGTACCGGAGTCGCTCATCTTCTGTGACCAGCACTTAATTCCAGAGGGTCACGACATCCCTCCGCACAACATGGTGCACTTCACAGAGGGAATGCGCCGACGATATATCCTCCACCACTCCCTTCTCTCCCAGTCTACAAAATGAGCCTATTTAATGGAAGCCTAAAGCATTGCGTTGCCTTGATGCTGCTTATTCAGGTGGCTTTTGTCTGTGGCATTTAAATTTCCAACTTATAAAGAGAGCGCTGCAGTCCAGTGGCAATACGGCACGACGGTCAGCACCCCGACATCCTCTGTGTATGTGTGTGCGTGTGTGTGAGCGTGCGTACATGTCTGTTTGTGTCTATGTACTTGTTTCGTGTTTGAGAGGGAGAGAGTGCATGTGTACCTGCGTAAGAATGTGAGCGAGTGTGGATGTGTACATGCGTGAGAGGGGTGGCGACAGGCATGCGAAGAAGGGGGAAGGGGGAGGGCGCGTTTGTTAGTGCGTCATTGAGATAGTGCGTGCGTTTTGATATATCACCAAGTGTTTATGATAGCTACGGGTACATGAATCTGATAGGAATAACTTTCTTGATAGGCTGCGCAGCGGGCTAGGCGAGCAAGCAATGGGGGAGCGAACGGTGTGGCGTCTGCAAGTCCTCCACCCTCTGTCAGTGTCCTGCCAAGAAAAAACCTTCAGACCAGGTGAGAGAGAGTCTGTTTGTGACTGGCCTTCTCCCGCGCTACAGGATGCTGTGCAGCATAACATTCGCTACCTGCTGAGTATATTGTGTCAACATCATGCGCGTCGGTGCGATGAGTAGCCAGGGCTCAAGCGAGGACGCCACCGTTCCGCTGCGCGCCAAACGCCCACGCGCCGGCTCATCCATGGACGAGGACGACCTGTCGCTCTGCAATCGACTTTCGCGGCGTACGGGAGCGGACAGGTCATCCCCCGTGGCGCCTCAGATCACACCCACGGGAACATTGAAGAGGTTACGTAAAATGGGGTAGGCTGGCGGCGGTGACAGGCAGCGACTGAGAGGAGAGTAAGTGACGGAGCTGAAGATGTGAGATGCGGTCATGGATGGTGAATGTGGGGGGCAGCCACCGCGAATAAGTTCCCTGTCACATTTATAGAGGGCATGCGATGGACAGTGTGCGGCAGTGGCAGAACGTATATAAAACTAAATTGGTTCACATTGGCGCGTTGGTCACGGAACTGAATCGCCGGGGGTGCGTCATGGGGTGGCACCTCATGAGGCGTGTGTGGCTGGATGTGACAGAGCTGATGCATCGCTGCGTCAGCCGATGGCGTATGTTACCAGCGGTGTAAGGTTGCGTCTACTTGAGCCCCTTATACTTTTTGTACTTGAGGCAGTTGTTGAACATTACGCGCGGGAAAAAAGTGGCCATCATCCAGCCGGCCAGAAAGCTGGGGATGAAGCTGGAGCTCATCATGTGAGTGCCTACGCCGCGGGACAACCGCCACGCTTAGCAACAGGTGCAATCCGGGGTGTGTGTGTGTGTGTGTGTGTGTGTGTGGAGGGGGGGAGGAAGGGGGTATTTGAACAGGGCACAAGTGTGGTCAGCTCAGCTGAGCCCTTATCAGTCATGTACTCTACTTTAAAATTTACATCAGGCCTGCCAAGGCAATGAGTGGCCTTATGGCATGCGATATCAATCAAGAAAGGAAGGAGAGAGATAGTTGGATAAGGGAGTGAAAGGGTGGGTGATATCGGCACTTGTTGCGGAATGCTGACAGAATGCCACAGCCTCAGCAGTCAAATAACGTCGCATAACCACTCACATATGACAGGAAAATAACCCGTTACGGTCTATCAGTCACTCCATATCGAGTTTTATGGCGTAATCATCTTAATCATGGGTGAGAGAAAGAGGGGAATGGGGGCGGAACGTACTTGTGTAGAGGACTTTGTTGGGGTCGCTGGGATGCGCCTGGACAACTCCGTTGCCAATGCTCTGCTTTGCGGGCGCGAGCTGGTTGGTCTTCTCGTCCCAGTCGAGGTACATGTAGGACGTCTCGCCGGCCTTGGGGAAGTCCCTGGCCAGGGCAGGCGGGACTGCTGCGTCAGGGGAGGGGGTGGCGGTGACGGGGACCTTGCGCGATATATAGCGCTTGGCCCTCGTTTTGTTCTTTTCGTGATTATGGTGGGATGAAGACACTCCGAAAATAAAACGCAGCAAAATCCTTCAATATAAGCGCATCTAGGAAAGAAAGGAGAATCTTTAATACGCCCATATCATTGAGTGATTGAAGGAAAGCTGGAGCCGAAATGGAAAATGCTGTCACAATCAAGCAATTTAAACACAGTATCGCACTTGTCTCGGGGACTACTGCGAGCGTGCGTGTCCGCGTGTCTATCTGTGTGGTTGGCGAAGAAGGGCTAGCACTGTTATATACCAAGTTTGAGCGGGGTTTCCGATAAACTCAATAAAATGATATTAAAATGGAAAATGTTGCAGTGTAACTACGCGCGCGCGCGCGCGCGCGTGTGTGTGTGTGTGTGTGTGTGTGTGTGTGTGTGTGTGTGTGGATATGAGAATGATGCATCACGCAGCGCCTTTCGTGACGTGATTTTCAGAGAGGGTGTGCAGTGCGAATGGAGAACGTGAGATCCCGGGTGTGTGTGGGGGGGGGGGGGGAAGGGGGGGGGGGCTGTTACTTTGTGATGAGGAGACGGGAGTGCTGGACCCGGGTGGGCAGCAGTGGCATCTTGAAGCCAATCTTGACAATGGTGTCATCCGGGCCGTTCATCTCCTTCACCGTCTCACAGTCTGCGCACCCACAACCGCGACGATGTGTGTGTCAATACTCCGCCCCCCAAAACATTCCTCCTCCTCACACCCCATCCATGCCACGCTTGGAGGATACCCACCCACCCACCCACCTGACATGAACTCATCCCAGTTGTTCCTCTCCTTGGTGAAGTTGCACACCATGTCTACCGCGCTGGGAAGGTCCATGTCCAACGCAACGGAGCAGCGCATAAACTCGGGGCTCCCTGCCGCCAACATGCCAACTCAGCCAACCTCACAAGCCAACCTCACATGGCAGCAGCTCGGTTCGGGTGGCGACTGCGGTGGCAGAGGAGGGGAGGGGGCACAGCACTGACCGGGCTTGCTGCGCTTCTCCACCTTGACCCACGGCTTGTCCACGATGGCCTTCCAATGCGCCGCGTCGGAGCTGTCCACCAACTCGGCGCAAAACTCGCGTGCCTCCGTGATGATCTGCCACACACCAGCAGCCCAGCCACGTCAGACACAGTTCAATGTCACCAACGCCACAAAGAAAACCAAAAACCTCGTCTGACAGGCACATACGACAAAACAAAACAAGTAAGTCCCATTTCAGCTGTGCCAGTTCACGTGTTCTGTGTCTGTTCTCACTAAAGAGCAAATGTTAAGGACACTCGCGAGCAACAGCGAAACACAACAAAAAATAACTAAAAATTCCAAAAGGTTGGAATGAAAAGTCAGGCAACACATGGATGCCCGTAAACATGATGGTGGCAGCGGCACATTTTCACTTTTTTTGTGGGCAGTGCGCTTTAAACGAGGAAAGGGCCAACTGCTCATAAGAACGAAAATGAATGAGGTAGGTAGGTCCAAAAATAAAATTCACGGTTGAACTGGTTGCGGCAATCGCACCCTGTGACTGGATATCCTGGATGTGCATACTGTAAGCCTGGGCGCCAGGTGGCGAGAGAGTTCGAAAACAGGAGTGGGGCGCGTTGCGAGTTAAGAGCGACGCGGCGCACCTTTTCATGCTCGGGCGAGAAGGCGGTCCCCTTGTGCGCATGTTGCAGTGAGGTGTCGCCGGCGCTGTTCTTGTCCTTCTTGGCCACAAGCATCATGCTCTGCAGCCGGTCAACAGCGCGCGTACACACGCACACAGTAGGTTGAGCTCTCGGCATGCAAAGCTATGCCACTGATGATGCAGACCTTTATATGAGTATTAGTGCGTGTGTATCCTCAAGCACATACAAGCCATAGATAAGGCCCCCTTACCTTGAAGGTCTCGAAATCACCAAAGCCTTCCAGAAAGTCGATGGTGGCTGGGGGAACAACGATGGGAGGGGGGGCGGGGGGCGTCATGAGATGTGATGCGATGACATTGACAATATTCATAATCGACCAAAGAAAACATGAGGGAGATAAAGACAGAGAGTGTGTGAGGGAGCGAAATATAGTGAGTGAGAGTGTTAAGCATTGAAACGTCGTGAGTGTGAGAGAAAAAGAGAGAGGAGTGCAGAGAGATAAATATTGGGTGTGATTAGGAGAGAGAGGGACAGAGTGAGGGAGCGACAGTGCGTGTGCTCGCGCGCGCAAGTGAATGTGTGTGTGTGAGAGAGAGAGAGAGAGAGGAAGGGAGGGAGGGAGAGAGAGAGAGAGAGAGAGAGAGAGAGAGAGAGAGCGAGAGAGAGAGAGGGAGGGAGAAAGAGAGAGAGAGAGAGAGAGAAGCATGTGCTGGTCGGATTGGGGTGTGGGGGCACAAACATGCCGCGCCGTCGTCCAGATTCTGCCCGTTGTTCATGTACTCGGTGAGCGCCTCCATGAAGGCCTCCATATCAAAGTCGGCCCCCAGCTTCTCCGCCAACTGCGCCGCGATGTGCTCCTCCACAACAGAGACGTACTCATCGTGGATGGGCTGCGCCACGCACGAAACAGGCAGTGACAGCCATCAGTGCACAGTTGCACACAACATCATCTCTGCTACGATAGAGGCGGCAGGATTTCCCCATGCATATGACTGTTGTACTCAATGTGCGAAATGAACCACCACTACCACCACCAACAACAACGACGACGACGATGATGGTGATGATGACGATATAGGGTTAAGGTTCAGGGTTTCATAAGTTGCATACAGGGAAAGGATAAGCGCTGAGTCTCTCTTCTGTAAGTAGCGGCGTTATTGTTTTAGAGCTTTCAACTTTCATACGAAACATGGCGGGAGGGGAGAGAGAGGGAGAAAGGTAGGGAGGTGGGGAGGTAGGTTGGGGGAGAGGCTCACGGTGTACTCCAGTCGGTTCTCGAGGTCGTCCGTGAACACGTCGCAGTGTTTATGCACAAAGTCCTTGCAGGTCGTCACGAAGCTGGGCTGGTTTACCACCTCGTCGATGACCTTCAGCACGTGCGGGACGTCAACGGCGGGCGCCATACCGGTTGCCTGGGAGACGAGGGGGGAGGGGGGGGGAGTGGAGCGGACCAACGCGGCGGCGTCAGAGCTTGGTCCTTATTTTTCGATGCGCCGACAGAAGGGGGGGGGTTCAGACGTACGGGACGTCAGTAGCACACACTCGAGATTCCAGCTGCGCGTGTGCACTTTCAGAAACATGGAAATGGATGTGCACGATAACAGCAGAATTTCAAATAGGACTAGAGCACAGCGAATTCCGGTCGAGGTTCAGAGCCCAATTCGAGTGGATTGGGTGGGTCTGCGAATCCTCCCCCATCCAGTGAGGATTCTCGGGGCGGGGCGGATGATGAGAATAGGGATATGGTACGTGAGCGGGGGGCAATGCCGAATGGCACATACGGTTTTAGGGCCTCAGGACGAAAAGAGGGTATCGAACGGGGTGGAGGACTCTCGAGAGGGAGGGGAAAGGCGGATGTGCGGGTGACAGGCGGTGCAACCTACGGAAATAGATGGATGGGGATGACAGAGGAGGTGCCACGATGACAGTGAGTTGGCCCAGAACTGCAGGGCGCGCGGTTGCGCTCGCGGGGCTTGAGACGAGCGGCGGAGGGACGAATCGGAGCAAAGGTTTTTTTACAAATAATCAGTCAAGGAATTAATTGGGGGGGAGAGTGAGGGAGAGGGTAAGAGGATTGATAGGGAAAAGTTAGTGAGGAGCAGGGGGGGAGAAAGAATGGAGAGAAAGGATGGAGAGAAGGGGGAGGGAAGAAATAGATAGAAGGGAGAGGGAAAGAGAAAGGAAGGAAGTAAATAAGGGGGTAAAATACATAGAGGAGGGGGGGAGGAAGAGAAAGTTGGAGGGAAAAGGCGCCCGCCGGCGGCGCATCGGCGGCGGCCCCGGAGAGGGGTGCGCTCGCATGCCCGTCGGCACCTACCTCTACCTCCACGCGGTGGGCATTGGTAACCCTGTAGCCGTGCCAGCCTGGCACGGTAGGGGGCTAAACGAGGTACCGACAGGTGCGATCCGCGGGATCAGTAGATGTCAGGAAGCCCGGTATGGAGGGTTTTGGAAAAACATAATGTCCGTACACCGGCACATGGATCTTCCGCTCGGCCAGTCCGATATGTCTTTTCCGCGACTAAATACTCGCAGGTACTCTCCCGACGATGGGGCGGGAGCGGCGTTTGCGAAATATTTTTGGCGAAGAAGGGTACGGACGGATCGCCGGAGGGACGAGGGTGTTGGAGTTGGCGGCGGACAACTGGGAAGCAGCGCTAGGGCACGGCGCTCGCTAGCAGTCGCCAGCCCTGCGAGAGCCTTAGGTCTCCCCTGGGGGCGAGGCATGATGCTACGCAGGACGGGGGTGGGTCGCAGCCGGAGGAGCGACACGGTATGGCGGCGGCGGTCCTTAGGATCACCCGCCGCCGGAAAAGCCCGGTACGGGGGGGTTTTGGAAAAATTCCCGTACCCACCATGTTTTGAGGACCGGCGACTCGATCCGTGTGTTCTACCTAGCCCTTCCCTAGTCGGTACCCGGTTATCGATAGGCTGCCTCAGGCAGTGTGCCTAGGGTTATCGTAACGGCACATTGCTCATAAAGGCGGCCCCCTAACAACGTAAACCTCCGGGGGAGGGTAAGGACGGCCACAGCGCGATCAGATAGGTTTTGGAAGCAGACGGAACACGGATATGGGACAGGAGAAAATCTGGCTCGGAGGCAGGAGAGCCAGCCGGACACCGTCTGCAGCCTAGTTACTTTCTCTTCTCAGCCCCCGAAGGAGGAGAGAAGACTCGGCTAGGTGGCGCGCTGCGTCGGGAGGATAAGCTACTACCTCGGGCGGGGTTGAGCACGGATCGAGGCGGGACCGACGACGACTTGAGCGAGGGGGATTTTTCACCTGCCTTTCCCCCCTAGCTCCTGCACGACCGGAGTCGCACAGGAGCCGAGGTCAGGCAGGTTCGACTCGACCAGCTCAAGCTGAACAGCCTTGCTAATCAGCGACCATGCAACGGCTGGAGCATGCCGCGTATCGTGGAGACTAGCGACATTTTACATTTCATAATGTATCCAAAAAAACACGTATAGATCCAAAAAAGAAAACATGGATACGGGTATGTTTTAGACGGTATCGTCACTGCCATTGGAGAGGTTAGGATTAGTGGTTCACGGTCTATCTCTTGCTTATGAGTCCTACATATTGGCGTAGCACAGGGGGGCCCAGAGACATCAGCCGGTTTGTACTGGTATTGTTGTAAACAATTTCATTTCATTTCAATTTCATCTCATTGGAGGGAGAAAGGGAGGGGAGGAGAGATGGAAGGGGAGAGGGGGACGGAGGGGTGGAGAGAAGGGGTAAGAGTGAAGGCAAAAGGGAGAGAAATTAGGAGGGGCGCGGAGGGGAGGAGGTCGATGGAAGAAGAGGGGATTGAGAGCCAGTGGTCAATGCATGAGCCGCTGCAAGGGAAGGTTGGGGTTGGGGGGCGGATAGGTCGAAGGTGCGTCTCTCCACATTTCAGTATGTCGTGTGGGCATGCATATTACCGTTATTATGCAAGCACCATGGCGACCGACTAAGACCAATGATCAAGTTAATTTTGCCAGTATTGATGGTAGTGGTATCTCAAAACGTCGGTGTTAATGGTATTGATATCTAGGATTAAAGATTGAGGATTGATGATTGACATGTCGGATGAGACGTAGCCCACTGCAATTGCCGACCAGTTGGATCGATGTGGTGGAGATGCTTCGGCCCATACCGCGCACTTTTGGTTCGTGACGACCCTTGCGGAAATCGTCCCCTAGATTCGCGGCACTCTCGGCGTTCGTTGGCGTCGAGGTTCTCCCTGACCACACGATGATTGTTCAACTCCCCAACGGCAACGGCGATCTCCTTGGATATGTGTGTGTGTCGTGCACTACCGCGGCATCCGAGGCTTGAGTCTTGCTCTTGATACCGTGGTTTCCGGTTTATTCGTCGTTTCTAGCCTACCGCCTCCCGAAGCCGCTCTAAGTCGTGCTGCGAAGACCAAGTTCGACAAACACTCGGAGGGGGTACGGAGTCGCCCTGACATACGCGTCATTCATTTCGCGGCCACGTTTTTCGGTGGTTTCGGCGGCCACGCCACGGCTTTTTTGAGAGAGTTGGCAATGGAAGCTGCCGCATGTTGAGGGATGCATATGGGCAAGTTGTTAGCCTCGTGGCTCCGAAAAGGTTTCTCTCGCCGTCAATGTCACTCAACGTCTTGCACGGGTTGTCCGCCTCCGCGGACGGTGTGGAGGCCGCTTTTTCCTCGGCTGGGATATCTTTGCCATCCACTGCGTTCATCACCCTCGCCATGGGCCGCAAGCGTCTCCGTGTTTTCTCGCTTGCCGCGTGAGGCGCCGCTTGTCGCCTCCACGTGCTGCGTTTCTAGCGTCGCGCATGAGTTCCTCGTGATCTCATGTGTTTTCTTCGCTAGTTAGGTGCACAATTTAGTGCTTCCCTTTGCCTTGTCTTGGATTCCATGACACTCTTGTCCATTTATCCTCTTCCCCGCTCCCCCCTTTCCATGTGCTTGTGTCTACAATGCTTGTTGTAATCTATCTTGATGGTGCTGATGGTAGCGCTCATGTCATCATGTGGATGTCGATATGATATAGCTTACGACATCGATGGCACCATCAACGGATGATGGTGACAATATCGGCAATGTATCGATGGCTTGTCCCTCGCCTTTCGACCGAGGAGGCAAAACGGTGTTACAAGCAACTACCATCACAAATTTATATAAATTACGACCACGGCAGCCACATGGCCGGTAACTGCCCCACCATGCCCGGCCTTAGATAGGACCGCCACAACAGCGCGCCACAACACCTCCTCTCTGTTGTAAGTAATACCGTATACGTATTAGTTGCAGATAGCTACTTTAAGCTACTCTAGATATGATTAGTACATGTCTAGATCGGACATACCGATAAACTGTTTGACTCGGTACAGAGTTGTCGCTAGGCTACAGCTCTCTCACTTTTGTTGTCCCGACACCACGCTTGTAGGATGGTTGTCGCCGTAACTGTTCCGTTTGCGGGACTGTGACTGTAATGCGTAATTATCTTCCACACTAACTGTGTTTGCATGGTTCAGTAGGTTATGGGCCCCCGCCTCACGTCACTCACGCGCGACAACCTGGTTCGGCGAGCCACGATCGACAGCTCTCCCGCAGAAGGCAAGTTTCTATAGACACCTAGTACTTTCACCTTGTAGTCGGCGGTATCGCCAGTATAAACCCCGATTTAAAACCCGCCACCACCCCTCTTAAGTCAGCTACTCGACGGCGATAGCCAGCCACCCACACCGACGCACTCGTCGTGTGTGGACATGGTGCACACAAGTCCAAGCTGGAGAACGGGGGGGCGCACTATCGTGTGAATACGCATCCACAAGTTGCACGCCAGCCGTAGCTTACCCTTTTTATTTTTATATTATCTTAGCGACTCAACCGCCAGCGCAACGCTCCACTTGGCCTAGCCTTGGCCTCGACTTGTGCCCCACACTGGGTGGAGGATACAGAAAAGGTGCTTTGAGACACCCCGGGGCTACATGCCGAGGGGTCGGCGGGCATCAAGCCGTCTCTCTGAAACCACTGTTAGGCACGAGTCCGGCTAGCGGTTTTTACCGCTGCATGTTTTTTATTCTGCTCTTTCTTTTTCGCCCTCTGTCGAAATGGCGCCGAAAACTCGTTCTGCCGACTCTCCGCCTGTTTCGCCTCCTGATTCCCCCGACTCAGGCTCCCAGCAGAGCACTCTCGATCCCCCGCCGGATACTCTCGCGCTGCTCGTTGCGCAAATGGCGCGCATTACCGCTCGCCTCGACTCGCAGTCCGCCGAGGCTGCTGCTGATGCTGCTGCGGGTGCTAATCCGCACCCCTCAGTCGCTCAGCGCCGCCACGATGCTCGGCTCGAACCCGTTCGGGACAGCCACGACGTGCACACCCTCCCCCATGCTTGAGCATCCCCAGCCTGGATACGCCCCACCGGACGCACAAACGGCCTTCGCTGCTGCTACCACTGCAGCTCCTGTTGGCGACCCCACAAGCGCACAACGCCGTCCCGATGCGCCCCGCGAGCCCTCGCGTGCCGATGCGCACCGCGACCCCTCGCGTTACGACCTCCATGTTGAACACCTCCCACCTCCCCCCCCCTTCCCCCCCGCTGGATATGCCCTTCACCACCCCGGACCACACATCCCGGAGGCGCCCTCTCACCTCGCCCCCCCCTACCGTGACCACCCGCACCCGTACGGCCCGCCGCGTACCATGGCCGGCCGCTCTCCCTTTCCCGGTGGTGCACCTCCTCCCTTCCATGGCCGGCATTCTCCCCCAGCCCAGCGTGGCGACCCCACCACCCGTGGCAGTCGTCGCCCCACCATTGACCCGGTCGTCATCGGCCGGGCGGCACACGAAGCCCCCGGCTTCGACAAGGACGCCCTCAACCGGTCCATGAAGATGTCGGTCCCCGTCATGGGCCCGACCACGGACTTTAAGCAATGGAAGAGGACCTTCCTTAATTTCCTCTCCATCAAGGCCGCATATCTCATTCCGCATCTGGCCATCCGCGACTATGGCGTTTGGCTCGACGAGCTAGCACAGCACTACGCCTACACGCTGCTTCTCCATGTAGCCAGCGCGAATCAGCGCGCTGACCAGGCGATGAAATGCATTTCTCCAGCACGCCCTGACTGCGCCGCTGCCGCGTGGGACATCCTGTGTGAACGCCTCGATTGTCGGTCTTTTGCTCGCTCCTTGTCCCTCCTGGACAACCTGATGGTCAGACAGCGCCATGGTCAGTCACTCAGTGACAATGTCCACTACATGCGCAAGACATTTGACGACTACAACGACACATGCCAAATGGTTTATGGCTCCGCTGCCATCCACCCCCACAACCTCGGTCTCCTCATGCTGCGCGGTATTTCCAGCAGCGGCCCACACGGTCAGGCGAAGCAATGTGTCATCAACGCCTTTGACACAAACTACCTCATGTCGGCTGATGAAGTGATGGCCAGCATTCTCCACCTCGCGCACAACATGGACGACGACCCTGCCCCGGACACACCCGCTACGGCCACATCACCCCCTCCCATCTCCGCGTTCTTCGCTGCGGGCCGCGGCTCGCACAACGGTCGAGGCCAACCACACCGTAACCCTCGCGGCCATCGACCCAACAAGTGTGGTGTTTGTGGCAGCCTCAACCATCTCATGTCCGCCTGCACTGCCACGGATGACGCTAT
Source organism: Tetraselmis chui (assembly GCA_026401115.1). Lineage (NCBI taxonomy): Eukaryota > Viridiplantae > Chlorophyta > Chlorodendrophyceae > Chlorodendrales > Chlorodendraceae > Tetraselmis > Tetraselmis chui. Next base: position 131,924 of record JAPMLY010000125.1, read on the forward strand.
CCTTAAGTGGAACCTCGCCAAGCGTAAGATGACCGCCCAGAAGTACGGCGCCGCCGGTGGCACCACCTTTGCTCACGCTGCCCTACTTAGCGACGTCCCTGCCGACGACGCCCCCGCCGATGACACCGACTGCCTACCCACCCTCGAGGACTGCGCTGATGACTCCGCTGACGACGAGGTGAGTGTCCCATTCAGCTCTGTGGCATTCTCCTCTTCCCTCGCCCCGGGTCGTAACCTGTCACAGTTTTGGATCGTTGATTCCGCCTGCTCAATTAACCTCACCGCGTTCCGAGATGACTTCGTGAAATTCACGCCCCCCTCCGCTCCCTCTCGCGTGGGCGGTGTCGGCGTCGACGTTAAGGGCGGTGGCTCAGTGCGGATTTCTGTCTGACTTGCCTCTGGCCATCTCATTCACCCCACTGTGTATGCACTCTACACCCCTGACCTATCATCTCGCTCCGCTCAGTGTATCGGCAGACTTCTTAGTGTCAGCTGGATGCAAACTCACAGCGGATGTGAATTCATCTTCCCCTCCAACTCTGACACTGGTTTGCTTTTGGTACGCACAGGCATGGGTGTGCTAGAACCGTCCGGAAACGGTCTCTACCTCCTTCCCCACCAGCCGGACCTCCCTTCAAGCCCATCCGCACCGGCGGCACTTGACCCCTCACCTCAGGTTGCCCTTATTGCCCAGTGTGATTCACGTCCTATGGCACCGTCGATTTGGCCACCTCAACATGCAAAGCCTTCATCCCCAGCATACTCACGGTGTCCCGACTAGCCATGTGTTAGCTAGCGCTGTAACCAAAGTTTCTTGCGACTCGTGCTTACTCCACAAAGCCAAAGCTGCACCACGCAACACAGCCGCTTGCGCGAAGCCATCCCGCCCCCTCCTTAACTTGTCCGCTGATCTCTGGGGCCCGGTCAATGTCCCCTCCCCACATGGCCTCCGCTATTGCTTGCTCGTCATCGACCACCACACCAACTACATGTGGGTGCGGTTCCTTAAGTCTAAAGACGACGCATGTTCGGAATTGGAAACCATCCTCTTGGACATCAAACACTTGCATGCCCGCCATCACTCCCACACGGGCGCGTTCGCACCGGTCCTCAAGTTTGACTCCGACTCTGTGTTTGAAGCTGCTGTCACTCGCCGGATGTGCGCACACCTCGGCGTCGGTATAGAGTTCTCTGCCCCATACGCCCACCAAAGCCGAACGTCCTTGGCGCACTATCCGGGACAATGCATCGGCGATGCTCCACAACATGGCCGTTCCCAACTTCATGTGGTCGTGCGCTGTCACCATTGTTGTGTTCCTTCGCAACCGCACGTACAGTCGCTCGGTCGGACCCAATGGGGGCGTCCCCCTCACTCTCCTTACGTCGTCGGTGCCCGACGCCTCCAAGTTCCGCGTCTATGGCTGCGCCGTTTTCGCCAAGGTCCCCGACAAACAACGTCGGAAACTCAGTGAAAAAGCATTTCGCGGCGTCATGGTGGGCTATCCCCCTGACGCACCCGGGTATCGTGTCTACAATCCGGAAACGCGTCGCATCACCACTTCCGTTCATGTTGTCTTTCAGGAAGACACCCCACGCTTCGACACACAACCCTCCGTCGACTCGGTCATCACCGACTCCTCGGAAGACGTACCCGCAGACTCACCCCTATCCCACCCCATTGACCTCACATTACCCACACCCCTACCCCCCCCCCGGCAGCCCCTCGCCATACTCGGCTCCGCTCACACCCCATTCGATACGGCAATATGGTTGCCCACTTGTCCGACTACCCCCCGACCCTCGTGACGGCGTGTTGTGATCCTAAACAAGGCAAAGCTCAAGAGGACATATTTGAGTATCCTCACGTCCCCGACCTTATCACGGGTCCCCCCCACACACCTGCCGGCACGTCCCCTACTGCCGTCGCCCTCCTCTCGGCCCGGGAGTGTGTGGAACCAAAATCCTACCGGGCTGCGCTGGACAGCGCCCAAACCCCCCAATGGCAAGCAGCTATGCAACAAGAGTATTCCTCCCTCATCAGCAACGGCACGTGGGACCTTGTGGACCTCCCCCCAGGCCGCATGGTCGTTAACATCATGTGGATCTTCAAAGCGCGGTTCGTCGCCAAGGGGTGCAGCCAACGCGCTGGACTGGACTACACGGAGACCTTCTCCCCGTTCATCCGCATGGACAGCCTGCGTCTCTTCCTAACCATCGCAGCCGCCCGCGACCTTGAACTCTGCCAGCTTGACATCGACACAGCGTTTCTCTACGCTCCCATCCGGGAGGATGTGTACATCCGCCAGCCCCTCGGCTTCACCGATGGCACGTCCAAGGTCTGTCACCTCAAGCGCCGCCTCTACGGCCTTAAACAGTCCCCCCGCGAGTTCAACATGCTACTTCGTGCATGGCTCGTCGACCATGGATGGCAACAATGCGTCTCCGACCCGTGCATATACATCTACCGCACCGGCCACGTTTTCGCCATGATCGCCATGTATGTCGATGACATTCCCGTGGCCTGCAATGATGCCACTTGGCTCGCATCGTTCAAAGCCCAACTCGGAGCACGGTTCAAGATCAAGGACCTAGGCGACCTCTCCCAACTCCTCGGCATGCACATTACCCGCGATCGCTCCACGCGCACAATCTCGCTGGACCAGTCCAAGTACATGCGCGACATACTCGCCAAGTACGGCATGTCCGACTCTAAGCCACTTCCGATGGACCCGGGCTTTCTCGCCGGCCTCGCGCACATGAATTCGCCCTCTCTCACCGGGGTGGCCAAGGACGTCTACCCCAGCCTCTTGGGCAGCCTCCAGTACGCAGCCGTCTGCACCCGCCCCGATGTCTCCACGGCATTGAACATCCTTGGCTCCGCCCAAGCCTCACCCACCGAGGCACACTTGCAGGCTCTGAAAAAGGTCCTCCGCTACCTTCATGGCACCATCGACATGCGCCTAACGTTGGGGGGGGGGGGGCCTGGACCACAGCCTCCAACTCATAGGCTTTGCCGACGCTGATTGGGCCAACGACAGCATCACCCGCAAGTCTCGCTCCGGCTATCTCTTCACCCTCGGACGCGGGCCAGTCAGTTACAAGTCCAAACAACAGACTTGTGTGGCTCAATCCACGTGTGAAGCCGAGTACTACTCTGCGGCTCACGCCACCAAGGAGGGACTCCACCTCCGACAAATCCTGGGGGAGATCTTCAACTCCCCCATCACCGAAACCACCACCATCTGGGAGGACAACCAAAGCGCCATTGCATACTCCCAGAATGCCTTGGTCAGCGAGAAGACTAAGCACATCGGTATGAAGCGGCACTTCCTTAAAGACCACGTGGAGCAAGGGACCATCAAGCTGAGGTACCTCCCCAATGACCAGATGGTGGCTGACATGCTCACCGAACCCCTCCCAGGACCTGCACTGGCAAGACACCGAAGTGCGATCCTTGGAGGACAAGACCCAATGCAACGCTTCATCCCGTAGCTACCTTCAGGGGGAGTGTTGTAAGTAATACCGTATACGTATTGGTTGCAGATAGCTACTATAAGCTACTCTAGATATGATTAGTACATGTCTAGATCGGACATACCGATAAACTGTTTGACTCGGTACAGAGCTGTCGCTGGGCTACAACTCTCTCACTTTTGTTGTCCGGAAACCACGCATGTAGGCTGGTTGTCGCCGTAACTGTTCCGTTTGCGGGACTGTGACTGTAACTACGTTTGCGTAAGTTATCTTCCACACTAACTGTGTTTGCATGTTCAATACTCTCCCTCATGGAACGCCCCAACGGAGGGCGATGGGAGACCAATGCCATGCCATCCTCCCTACCGAGATACTCCCCTCCGCGATGAGACCGTCGGCACACAAACGCGACTTCATCCGGCTTCTCGAACCTAGATTCGTTGGACATGCTAACGGCCGCCGACGTTACTCCTCGATTAAAAATATTCAGATTGGGGAATGGAAATACTGCACGGACCACAACCTCTCCCACACCGCACAAATGATTCGCTGTGAGGTGCTACTTTGGTTAGGCTAAGTTGGCAACCTTAGACTAATAGTAGAACCTAATCTCTGGATCTAATTATACGGCGTAGAGAGAATTAGTAAGATTGTCTTAGGAACAGGGTTTCTTACAATCTGGGTGTGGCGTGATTCTATTCTGTACCGGTCTCTCACCTCTACCAGTAAGTCCCCGTCTTAAATATCCACACCTCAGGTGTTCTAGAAACAGCCTTAGAACCTGTAGCTTGTGCTGTCTGCTAACTAAACCAAACTATTACTAGTGATACAGGTTAACTCAGGTTACATGTACCGTCTATCTAACCTTATCACACAAGCTCTTAGAACTATCTAGAAAAGAACTATCTAGAAGAGATACTGCTAGTAACTCTGTACTGTCGAGGGAAAATACGGCGATACAGTTGTACTGCCGTGATGACAATAAAAGAGTCACTGAATATCGCTAAGATACAGGTACCATTTAGAGGAAATAAATAATGTCAGATACTAGCACTTAGCTAAATGGCTAGGATATGACACTCTCCCCTCCTTAAGCACCAGCGTCCTCGCTGTGCAGTACTCAGGGTCTTGGTTTCTTGGGGGTTCTTGCAGGCCAGCGATTGCGAAATCTGACAAAGTCAGGGGTGCCAGAAAATTCTCGATAAACATCCGTTCGAAGAAATTCGGAAAAGATGCTTAAGTGGTTGACTCCTCGCATGGGTTCCCAAGTGTCCTCGCTAGGTACGTTGAACGGTGCTGCCCAGCGGACCTTAAACAAAAGTCCCGTGCCATTGGAGTTAAAAGCCACGTCGAGTATTTTGTCGACTTCAAATCGCTTCGCATCGTGCACAATCGGAATTGGCTGCGCACTGTTGGCCTGTTCTGGTTCTGAATTCCATTTTTCCAGTAGACTGGCATGTACAACATCGTGAATCCGTACTCCAGGGGGTAGCTTAAGCCGAAATGCAACCGGGGAAACTTCCTCCGTAATGAGAAACGGTCCAATGTAGCGGTCGCGTAGTTTAGAACATGGCTGTTGTACAAACCGTAGATTTGTCGCCTTGAGCTTAACCTTGTCGCCAACTGTAAAAGGTACTGGTAACCGGTGCCGATTTGCAGCGTCTTGCATGTGTGCCTGGGCTGCTTTGACGCAGTCGTGGGCAAATCTGTGCATCTCGACCAGAATCTTCACTTGCTCCGGTAAAGTACGGCTAGGCTCGTTATCTTCAAATGTAGCCGTCGTTGGAGATGTCGGCTCAAATCCTAGCGTCGCCTTAAATGGAGACATAGTCGTTGACGTAGAAACCGCTGCGTTGATCGCGAACTCCACGTTGGTAAGGTGTTGAACCCAGTCGTCGTGCAAGGGGTGCACATAGCATCGTATGACTTGCTCCCATGTCTGGTTTACTCGTTCAGTTTGGCCATCTGTCTGGGGGTGATAGCTCGTAGAGATATTAAGCTTGGTGCCAACAGCCCTAAATAGGGTTTGCCAGAAGTCGCTCATAAACCGGGGATCTCGATCGGATATTAATTTCCGTGGTAAGCCAAAATGCCGAAAAACAGCGCGGTGCATAATTTTTGCTAATTGTTCCGCTGTAATCGTTTTCGTAATTGGCTCGACAATCGTCCGTTTCGTAAGCATACAGACGAATACCACCACAGCATCATACCCATCGCACTCAGGAAGGTCCGTAATCAGGTCAAGCGATACATGCTCAAAGGGCCTGGTCGGTACCTCATGCGATTGAAGGAGTCCATAAGGCTTGTGTCGCGCTGCCTTGTTGCGTTGACAGGTAACACAGCTGCGTACATAGTGTTGTACTGTCCGCTTCATGTTAGGCCACCAAAACGTCCGGGTTACTGCTGCCAATAGTCGAATAATACCAGGGTGTCCCGCGGTCGGTGCGTCGTGTAGTTCGTACAGTACTCTTGATCGCAATGTAGAGACGTTCGGAACATACAGTCTTGTTCCGTAGGCGTACAAGAGTCCATTAGATTGACGTACCAGCCAGGTAGGCAGAGATTTCCGGGTAAGCAGATATTTGTCCGAATCGTAAGCGCTTTTGATTTCCGCATGAAGTCCAGAGTCAGGATGTAACCGGGATTCCAGGGAAAAAATCTGCGCGTGTAACTCGCATTCTGCTTCGTCGTTGGTCCAATCGCGTAACAGTTGCAGCTTCTGTAATGAGTCCTTCAGGTCAGGTCGGCGAGACAGAGCGTCTGCCTGGTTGACTGCTCCCTTCTTGTATACGATGTCCATCTGTCGCTGGTAAGGTGCTAGAACTTGAAGCCATCGCACCTGTCGAGTAGACAAATCGCGCTGCCGAAAGAAGTGTCGCAACGTGTCGTGGTCCGTAATTACTGTAAATCCCGCCGCGCCATCTAAGTAGCAACGGAACTTCAGTAGAGCGTCGCGAACTGCCAGTAGCTCTTGTTCGTGGACATGATAGTGTACCTCATGCTTGTTCATCCTTCGAGCATGGTACGCAACAGGTTGTAATCCAATACCTTGGTCTTGTAACAACACAGCTCCTACTGCAAATCCAGAAGCATCTGTGTACAGTGTGTACCTTGCATTAGGAGAAGTGTCAGGAATTACCAGTACTGGTGCACGTACCATCGCGTCTTTAATTTGCTCGAATGCTGACTCGGCTTGAGGAGTCCAGCGAAATTCCGGTGTCTTCTTGGTCAGGTCCGTTAATGGGGTTGCTAGGGTTGCGAATTGGTTGATAAACCTCCGGTAATATCCAGCAAGTCCCAGAAATCCACGTACTTCAGTCACAGATTTCGGTCGGGGCCAATTCTGTACTGCCTCAACCTTGTCGGGGTCCATTCGGATCTGTCCAGCTTCCACCACATGCCCAAGAAAATTGACGCTCGATCGTCCGAAGTAACACTTAGAGAGTTTGATATGCAACTGGTGTCGCTGCAGCTCTCGTAACACGAGTCGAATATGCTCGAGGTGTTCGTCGGCCGTCTTACTGTAGATCAACACGTCGTCCAGATATACCACGCAGAACTTGCCAAGATACGGGGCCAAAACTCGATTCATCATCGCTTGGAATCCAGCTGGGGCATTACAAAGTCCAAAGGGTAGAACGCAGTATTCGAACAATCCGTAATGAGTTCGGAATGCTGTCTTATGTATGTCGCGCTCCTTGACTCGAACTTGATGATAGCCTTTATACAGGTCCAGCGTGCTGAAATAGTGAGCCCCATATAGCGAGTCGAGTAACTCATCAATCCGGGGTAACGGTGTTCGGTCTTTCCTCGTGAGGTCGTTGAGTTTCCGGTAGTCTACGCACATACGCATGGTACCATCCTTCTTGCGTACAAATAAAATCGGGGCACCGTACGGGGATTTAGACGGACGAATCCAGCCTTTTGCGAGTAAGTCTTGCAACTGTACTTGAACCTCCCGGAGTTCTGCTGGTGACATACGGTACGTTCGCTCCTTGGGTGGTTCATCGCACTCCAAATTAATTTCAAAGTCACACTCGCGAGTTGGCGGTAGACCGTCAGGCTCCTTGATAATGTCCGTAAACTCATTCAGGGAATCTCGTAACGAAGTCGTCCACTCAGGTTGTTGATCAGTGTTGATGTCGTCGACCGCGTCCTGTACTTCTCGTAGTCCAATCACGAAGAGGTCTGCTGGTTGTTGTCTAAGCAGCTTTGCCATCGCATCCGCCTCCAAGTGATGTACTGTCACAGGTACGGTGTACTCGTCGCCAGACACCATAGCTTCGCCAGTTTTACGGTCGCGAATCGTTTTAGTAGACCAATCTATATCCGGGTTGACGGCTTGTAACCAAGGTTGACCGAGGATGATGTCGAATTTATCCAGTTCTGTCGTAATTGCGTCCAGACGTATGTCCAGGGTCCCTACTGTGAGCACTTCATTCCGTAGTCGCTGGCGAGTCGTAGTTGTACTACCATCTGCCAATTTTATCCGGTATTTCTCTCCAGTAACCGTCGGGATGTGATGCTCCCGTACCCACTCAGCCTTGCAGAAATTTTCCGAAGCGCCAGAGTCAACCAAAATACGGCATCGATGTCCGCGTAAGGTGCCTCCCAACACTAACAGACTTGTTCCAGACTGGGTTGTGGATACATGTAGCGTCGCAGGAACACTGTCTTCTAGTCGGACGTTCTTGTTCATCCACCCGTCGATCGGTTTCCCAAAAGTCTCGTAACGAAGAGGGAACTGCTGTTCTCCACAGACTAGATAACCCGTACGCCGTGCCGAAATTAATTCCTTCCAGGTAGCCCATACTGCCGAAGAAGTTGACGTAGCGTCCGGTATCGATCCGGGTCGAACGCGAGCGATATACACGTAGTGCTTATTTTGTCCGGAAGACTCCGTCCCTAAAAGGCGTAAATTTGTTTCGCTCACCTTAAATCCAGTTGTCTCCGTAAGAGCTCGCACTGCTGTGTATTCCGGGGTCGCGTCTTCAATCTCCTGTTTGCCACCAGGAAACCAGACCATGCCAGTGTCCTCTTTCGCTAGTAACACTCGTCGGCCATCGGTAACAAGAGTCGTCGAGTGAGTCCAGTAGGTCTTCGGGGGATTCTGTAGATTCTGAGGCAGAAATCGAACTCGATCGGTGTCGTCGACGTAGACTTGCGTCGTCCATCTTGTCGGTCCAACATCTTGCCTTCTTCCTTCTATTCCATCGTTCGTGGGGCAGGTAAACACATGTTCTTTCGCCGCCAGCTCGTCGACAAGTCGGAAATTTCGCAGCAGCTTGAACCATGGTTTTGCCCTCCATTTTGGAACCACTATAACCGCTCGCAGATGGGGATGAAGCAGTTTACTCCGCAAATAATGGCCCAAAAAATCTTCCAATTCATTAAATGGCGCATTTAGCCAAATTCTCCGGTACTTCTGTAAATCTCTCTCCTGAAACGGGCGCGCCGGACAGCAAAAATCCTCCGCCACTTGAGAATTAAGGCCGTCATTATCGCTAGCTCCATCTAAGTCGAAAGGTCCGTAGGTCTGAGAGTACTTCAGGAAATACTCCCTATTCATCATCCAGTCGCTAAAGTCCTTGCTCCTAAAGACTGGCCTCAATGTCGTTTGAGGTAACGGGTCTCGTACTTCTTCTGTTCTGGTCTCTTCCTGAGTCGCTGTAGGAGACGAAACCTCATCCTGCAGCTTGCCGCGAGCTGCCGACTCAGGTCTCACTTTCCCGGCCGGGATTTCCTCGTTCTGTCATTCTTCTTGTTCTTTCTGTCTGGGCAGTCGATAGCGATGTGTCCCTTCTTGTGGCAAATGAAGCACTTGCCCTCCTTCTTAAATCTGTCGACCTCCTCTTGAGTGAGGCGTCTAATCTCGTACAGCTCCCGCGGCTTTTCTTCGGTCGCGCCATGCGAATCTTCCTCCGACTCACTGTCGATCTCCTCCACTGCCTCTGAAAAGTCGCTGTCTTCTTCGATGGCGTTCAGTCGGCCTGTCGAGCGTTGGGTCGTCTCAATCTTGGTCTCCGCTGCCTCCGCTCGCAGAGCTGCTTGAATCGCCTCGTGTAGGGTCTTAGGGTTTTTCAGGGCAACCTCCTTATGAATCGAGGGTCTCAAACCGCGCTGGAAATCATGTACGTTATCTTCTTCGTGACGGTGAGGAAGCTCCAATAATTGTTCTCGAAAATAGTTCGCGTACTTCAGGACCGTGGTTTTCTGTCTCGCTTTGTCCAAATTCAATCTCGCTTGTTCCGCCGGTGTTCTTCCGCAGAATTCCTGAATTAAGGATTTCTCCATCTCAGAAACTCCGGAAAATCCTCCACCGACTTCATCTCCAGTCTGCGCAACTTGGGAGTACCACCACTTCGATAGTGGTCCTTCCAGAAAGCCAGATACCCAGTACACTCCTCTTTGCTCTTCAGGGTTAACGCTGTGATACCGTAGATACCCTCGTGCATGTCGGAACCAGTTTCTCAGTTCGTCGATGTTAGTCGTAGCGATGCTCTTGATCTTGGCTGGTTTGACATCGTTCGGCATCATGCTTGGCATCTCTCGCGTCCTCTCCGATCTCAATTGTTCTCCTCGAAGAGAATTCTCCGTTTCTCGGCTTCTGTTCACTCGTCCTTCAAAATGTCTGAAACCGTTGTCGACGTGGTCACGCAGTTGAGATAGCTCAGTCGAAAAAGTGTCAACTCGGTTACTTAGTCGTTGTAGCATCTCGGTGACGTGTACCGACATAGGCTCCATCGTGGGACTCGATCCTTCTCGCACTGTCTGTCTTCTACCATCTGTCGACGTCGGCTGTGTCGGCCCAGAAGGCGCCCCCTCTGGTCGACCATCAACTTCCTCTGGTAGTCTCTCTCCTGCTCGGTTAGACATCTTCGTCTCGTCTAGCTGTTCTGAGGCTCCGAAACCACGTGTGAGGTGCTACTTTGGTTAGGCTAAGTTGGCAACCTTAGACTAATAGTAGAACCTAATCTCTGGATCTAATTATACAGCGTAGAGAGAATTAGTAAGATTGTCTTAGGAACAGGGTTTCTTACAATCTGGGTGTGGCGTGATTCTATTCTGTACCGGTCTCTCACCTCTACCAGTAAGTCCCCGTCTTAAATATCCACACCTCAGGTGTTCTAGAAACAGCCTTAGAACCTGTAGCTTGTGCTGTCTGCTAACTAAACCAAACTATTACTAGTGATACAGGTTAACTCAGGTTACCCGTACCGTCTATCTAACCTTATCACACAAGCTCTTAGAACTATCTAGAAAAGAACTATCTAGAAGAGATACTGCTAGTAACTCTGTACTGTCGAGGGAAAATACGGCGATACAGTTGTACTGCCGTGATGACAATAAAAGAGTCACTGAATATCGCTAAGATACAGGTACCATTTAGAGGAAATAAGTAATGTCAGATACTAGCACTTAGCCAAATGGCTAGGATATGACATTCGCGATAAATATCTCCCCCCGCCAATGCCATTCGCCATCAATGGCCATGTACCGAGGTCGACATTCTTCCCATAGTCATGAGCCACACATGTGCACCTCACTCGTCCACAATTACCAGTCTCACCTCCCTTCTCACATTCCGCACTGACCCTCTGTTAATCCATGTACACACGGAATGGCATGAAGGGGGTTAGAACGGCCGCTTCCCGGAACGGAGTTGTACGCCTTATCCAAGTACCGCCAAAAGTCGGTACCATGAGAGGAGGGCGTGTCTACATATCCCTCCGTAGTACTACTAATGGACACATCTGTACGCTAGACTCCGGGGGAGTCTTGGCCCTCCACCTATAGGTGTTCGCTATAGGTGTTCGCCGCTCAGTTGCGATGCGATGCGATGGGTTCATATACACAATATGTTCCTATCGGGTACCGACTTTTGGCGGTACTTGGATAAGGCGTACAGCTCCGTTCCGGGAAGCGGCGGTTCAAACCCCCTTCATGCCATTCCGAGTGTACATGGATTAACACCCTCCTAACAAACTCATCTCAAAAACACGACTCGACACGACACGCATCCTAGCACAACACCACTTGCACTTAGTCCAATGGTTGCATCATCTTGTGCTCGTATACCGCATCAAATCGCGCACGACCGCACGCCGCACCTCCACTCACCGCACCCACACACACCCCTTAGTAATCGCTACCACCCTCACGCACGTCACACTCCCCGGGGGGGGAGAAAAAACCCCAGGACCCCTTCGAGAGGTTGGACTCAAGCGATTCACGGTCTAGCCCTAGTTTGTAAGTTTCGTGCAAGGCATAGATGGGAGGGCCCATAGACAGATGCCGGTTTCACCCGGTACATGTTGTAAACCATTTCAATGTCAATTTCAATACTACCACAACTCATAATAGCGCTAATGCATTTTCTATATTCTTTCATCATGAGTTCCATTTTCATCCTAATACATTTGACTTTTTAGCACGCTAGACACCTTATCTTCTTCTGCCGCTTCTTTTTCGTCCAGTCGGTCTTGCCTCAATTAAGCTTGCTTGACGAGTAGATGTTTTCAAACACCTCTACTTGTAAGTAAGATATATATCTTTTGTTGTTTATCTGGATGATATAACGGCAGATCGCGACTATCCAAGCGACGTCTCGCTCATCATTTCCGGATGATGAGTTCGTTCAGTCGAGCAGAGTTGCAGTGGCCACCGCTACGGTGTAAACCCACCGTATTCACACAGCTTGATACGCCTTGACGGTACACGGTCAGGCGGGCGTCGGAGTTTTGGCCTTGATGGCGCCGCGTGCAACCCCGTCACCGATTGCTCGCCGTGGCCTTAACTCGCGCCTCATCGCGCGCCTCGTCCTCGGCGGCGCATTACTCGGCGTCCTCGCGGGCCTGACGTGGCGGTCGGCGTTGCAGCCGACGCGAGCCATATCGAACGCACACGGGCTTTCACGACGAGAAGTCGACGATCGCGGAGGGAAGCGGGCGCCGGGCTTGGCGGAACGACGAGCAGAGCTGGTCGCGGCTGTAGAGGTTCGGAACAGTCACCGTCCAATATATATCGCCCTCCGGATTTACTAGATTTGTAAAGAACGGATTTCAATTAGGACTCAGTTTATGTCCGTTGTTATAATTTTAATTTCCCCCATCTTCCAATTTAAAAGACTGGGCTTCAGCCACCCAGTGGATCTTTTGGGGTCGGTCTCAACGATTTTATCCTGGAATTTTTTCAGAACTTCTAAATATTGGTCATTGATTCTTTATAGCAGTTGGTCTAATGTTTATTTCCTAGCCCGCTACTCGGTAATATGTAAACAGGAGTGGAATAACGACGCGGCACTGGCGGGGCTTCCAACGGACGAGCGCCTTACTCTCAACGGTGACGTCGCGCGGCGAGATGGGTCGCCCTCCTCTGCCCAGGGCGCGGACTGTCGGAGTAACGCGCGTGTGGGTGGGGTCATGGGTGAGGAGGGGAGTGAGGGGGCGCCAGATCCGGTCATGGTGTCCAAATTGGACGAGGTGGCAATTGACGGGGAGGTGATGCTGGCGTTGGCCAACGGCGTGATGATCTGCCGGAACGTGACCATCTGTTGGTGGGGTGGCGGCAACATTCTGGACTCATGGCTGCAGAGCCTGCGCTACGCGGGCATCACCAACTACCTCATCGCGGCACTGGACGACGAGACGGAAAAGTATTTGGTGGAAGACGCGCGCGACACGCGCTTCTTTCGACCCGACATGAAAGTTCCGGAGCAACAAAAAGGCAGCCACCCTGCGAACCAGGTACCTCCACTGGGTGCATTCTCCCCATGCATACCCTTCCGTCCGTTGTATCGCCGCGCATCCCGCCTTCAGCGGCACATTTCGGGGGCGGATAAACTTGTCTAGCCCCGACTACGATTTTAGGTTAAATATTGTAGGATTAGGGCTTTTAGTGTTTACAGGCTCCGTTCGGGCTCTTCCCACTGCTCGAGCGACAAGCACGACATCGGTTGAGATGCGGCGACGGAGTGCGGTGGGCCCTGACGAGTTGCTCGCCTCGCGAATGCTGTCGCTGTCAGATATCCACGCTCAAGTATGGAATGGTGGAGCAGATCCTGCGGCTGGGGTACAGCGTCCTCATTGCGGACATGGACCTGGTGAGTACCCCCCAGCGTCAAAATCATCCGAAAAAAGACTCATCAATACTACGACATTGCGGTCACACAGTTTCGCAAGTCATCCTGGGCCACCAGTTGCCCTTTTTCATCTGGGATTGGACGGACTGCTGGGCACGGCGAGTCAATGGATGGATTGTTTATTTTTTGTTGTTGTTGTTGTTGTTGTTGTTATTGCTGTTGTTGGGCTGATGTGGAGCCGGTTTGTTGAGGGGTGGTGCATGCATGTTGAGGGGGTGGGGGGTGGGGGTAAGTTTGCAGGGAGAACGCAATGCGTTGCACGGTCGCTGTATGTGGGCAGTGGTTGGATGCGTGGATGGATGGACGATTTATTGATTGATGGATTGATAGATTAGCTTATGAATGAGTGCATGAATAGATGATTGGAAGGGATAAAATGTTGAGTGGCTCATTTGTGAATATATAAGCTATGAATGGATGAATGAGTAGATGAAATAATGGTTGGTCGACTAATTTTTTTATGGATGAATGGAAGAACGATGGTGAAAGGACGGTCGAATAGGTGAATGTACGGAGGGGTGGAAGAATGGGTGAATGCGTTGAGGAGTGCGCGTAGGGGAGGTCATGGGAGGGTGAATGGAGGTATGAAGGGATGGGTGGACGTGTGGACGTATGGTGTGCAAGGGTGGATAGAAGGAAGGGTGGGGGGAGGCATGAATGGGTGGGTGGATGGAGAAAGTGAGAGGAGGGAGAACTGAACGGGCGGGTGAGTGAACTAATGGATGAACTGGTGGGTTGATGGGGCAATGGGGAGAAAGGGAGTAAGCGGATGGTGTGTCACCCGTGTGTGCGTGTGTGAGTGAATGAGTGAACGGATGCACGGGTGTGTAAAGTTGGAGGAATGCATGGCTGGATGAATGGTCTACTGAAAGGGTGGGCGCACGTATGTATGTATGTATGTATGTATGTATGTATGTATGTATGTATGTATATATGTATGAATATATGTATGTATGTATGTATGCATGCATGCATGTATGTATGTATGTATGTATGTATATATGTATGTATGTACGTATGTATGTATGTATGTATGTATGTATGTATGTATGTATGCATGCATGCATGTATGTATGTATGTATGTATGTATGTATGTATGTATGTATGTATGTATGTATGTATGTATATATGTATGTATGTACGTATGTATGTATGTATGTATGTATGTATGTATGTATGATTGAATGGGCGGGTGGACAAAGTGGGAGGTGGGTGATTGGAGAAGTGAATGGGTGGGCGCGGGAATGGCTTATTAAAAATTATGTAAATGAATGGATGAGTGAATGGGTGAACACATGACAGGTTGGGTGGGTGAATGAGTGAACGCACGCACGGGAGCGCGGATGGGGAGGGGCGGGGGTGATTTGATGGACGGACGATTGGAAGATTGTATTTGTTCCTGGATAGATACGTAAGGTAGTTACGGAGTGAATTTTGTATATGAGCGGGTGTGTGAATGAATGTATGAGTAAGTAAGGAAGGGTTTACGGATGGATTTACAGCGCACCGAACGAGCGGATGACTGAATGGAGGGATGGATTGCTATGAGAGCCAACGAGCGAGTTGCTACTATGTCGAACTAATTTTACCCACCCGTGGCGACATTCCTTCACCTTGTTCAGTATCACACCGTCACCTTTGCACCTTCACACCCCCCTCCACCTTCAATGCCACACCTTCACACCTCCAACCCAAGCGGCATGCGCAACATTAGCAACCACCACAACTCTCGTCCGACCTGAGACTGATCGTTGCGACCCGCGACCTTCCTCGCAGGTGTTTCTGAAGAACCCCTTTCACCACCTCCACCGCGACTCCGACCTGGAGTCCCAGACGGACGGCTTCACCCCCAGCTGGTCCTACGGCCACTTTGGAGGCATCGCGGACAAGAGCATGGGCTGGGGCGGCGGCGGCCTGTACCTCCAGCTCTTCACCCTCAACGTCGGCTGCGCCTTCCTCCGCCCCAGCCCCGCTACCGTCGCCCTCATGCGCCGCGTGCGCGACCGCCTGCTGGCGCAACCGGGGTGGGACCAGCAGGTGTTCAACGAGGAGGTGTGGTTCCCCAGCCACGGCGACTACGCCGGCTCGCAGGTCGCCGTGCGAGTGATGGACATTTACAAATTTGTTAACTCGAAAATATTCTTTCGCGCCAGTCGTCGGCGATACATCCCCGGTAGACCTCAGCCGCAGTCCGAATTTCCAGTCATGGTCCGCTGCCCCCTCCCCCTCCTCCCCTGATCATTGAAGAAAATAAGGGTTTAGGGTTTATGAATTTAGGTTTCTAGGGTTTTTAAAAACCCTAAAGTGTGAAACACTGATTTAGAGTAATGTTACAGATTCCAAAGTGGCGGAAATTGTAAATTTCTGAAGATAATACCCCAAAAAAGGCGTAAGCCCAATTGCATGTTTTTGCAGAAACCCTAAATGATCGTCGCTACATTAGTTTGTGCCGTTTTATGGCGGAAGTTGTGTGTTGTTCCGTGGCAAGTGCGCTGATTGCTGTGGTGGCTTTGACAGATCCACATGAACTACCACCCAGACAAGCACAAGCGCATGCTGTGTCTGATGGCGCGCTACATGGAGGGGCGATGGGACGCATGCGACGGCTTCCCGGGCGGTTCGGAGCCCGGCACATGAGAGGCGACACCCGCTTGCTTTCCAAAACACACACACGATGAATGTGCGTTTGCATGTGAAACGATAACATCCACCCATTACATGGGTATGGGTGTATAGAACAGTCGCATAGTCTGTTGGCAATGCGAAATAGTAACAGTAACAGTCGTCGTCGCCGCGGAATTCGACACTCTGAAGAGCACTTGTAACACGATTAGTAACATTTAATCAAAATATTAGCATCCCATAGTTATGAGACTGCAGACGGTCCAGATTGCCGGTGCATCATGCCGTTTGTCATATGTTTTTAATGTTTTTCAGCCCAAAATAGTTATGCATGCATATGCCTTTCTGCTCCTTTGACATTCTTGTTTGTGCCCTTTTGTATGTAATATTTTGTAGCCGGCTTTTAAATATATGCGCTGCTTACCCTCAATGACCAAGAAATATAAACAAATTGGCTTTGCTTGAATTCATATGCTTTCCCCCCGTGAAGTCTGCTAGTTGTGAAATGTGGCAGTTTGCGGAGGGAGGCTGGCTCACGTGTAGTGTTTTTAGGGTTGACATGTGGTTTAACTCCACAATTGGCATGATAAACATTCCGGGATTTCCGCTTTTTGAAGTATTCTTTGTGGGTAACTGTACATAAAGTACGAAATCCTTGTCCCCTTTTGAACATGTTCGGCAAATTCAAAAAATGAATGCTTTGCCGCGGCGTTATTCCTCATCGGTGGAGGCCGCTTATTCCTTTGTTGTGATGCTTTCTCCAGCCACGGCTTTCTTCACCCGCGCCATGGGTAGCAAGCGTCTTCGCGATTCCTCGCACGAGCCGTGAAGCGCCTCCGCGTGCTACTTTTCCGCCCTTGTGTGGAGCTTTATCATGCTTATTCCGCTCCGCGTTCTCTTTGCTAGGTTACGCATTGTGTAGTATGAAATGAAATGAACTTGTTTACAACAATCACTGAGTTAACGGTTGTTGTCTTCGGGCGCCCTTGTGATTAGGCCTTCTAGAGTACCTTTTTGATCGTAGGATATACGCCATGAATCCACTAATCCCAACCTCTCCAATGGTAATAACAACACCGTCGAATTCATGCTAGTAATCAGTAACTCTACCCTAGTAGGTATGGAAAATAATTTATCGCTAGTCTCCACGATGCGCAGCCTGCTCCAGTTACGGCGAGGGCGCTAAACATCCTAGCGAAAAACCCCCTCGCACATGCCGTCGACGGTCCCGTCCCGATCCACGGGCTCACCCGTCCGAGATATCGCTGCTCCTCCCTTCGCAGCTCGCCTCCTAGCCTAGACTTTCCTACCCCTTCGGGGGTTGGGGAGAGAGGAAATCCATAGTTGCAAACGGTCTTTGGTTGGCGCTCCTGCCTCCGCTCTAGATTTTCTCATGTCCCATGTCCGTCTCCTTTGTTTCCAACACCTATCTAATCGTGCGAAACTCGCATGAACCCTCCCCCAATGGTTTGCGTTGTCAGGGGGCCGCCTTTATAAGGAGAGTGCCGTTGCGATAACCCTAGGCACCTTGCCTTAGGCAACATGTCGATAATTGGGTACCGACCGGGGGAGAGGTTGGTAGAATTCGCTGATCGAGTCGCCACTCCTCAAAAGATGATGGGTGCGGAAATTATTTATCCGACAACCCTCCGTACCGGGGTTTTTCGGCGGCGGTCGATCTTGTGGACCTCCGCCGCCACACCGTGTCGCTCCTCCGGCCGCGACCCTCCTCCGTCCTGCGTAGCTCCTAGCCTCACTCCCAAGCCCTAGGGAGACTCGAATCTCATAGGGTTGGAAGACTGCTAGCGAGCGCCTTGCCGTGCGCCGCTTCCCGGTTGCTCGCCGCCAGCTCCAACACCCGCGGCCCACCGTTGATCCGTCGGTCCCCCCTTGTCGCCAAAAAATGTTTCGCAGACACCGCCCCCGCCCCCTTGTCAGGAGAGTATTTGTGAGTATTTAGTCGCGAAAAAACATATCGGACGGCCCGAGCGGGAGGTCTTAGTGCGGGTGTACGGATACAATATTTCTCCAAAATCCTCCGTACATGGCTCCCGACAGCTGTTGATCCCGCGGATCGCAGGTGCCGGTACCTCGTTTAGCCCCCTACCGTGCCAAGCCTGGCACGGCTACATGATTAGCACCGCCCACCGCGTGGTGGTAGAGGTAGGTGCCGACGGGCCTGCGAGCGCACCCCACTCCGGGGCCGCCGCCGCTGGGCCGCCGGCGGGCGCCGCATTGTGTAGTAGCCCTGCCAATGGCCATGTACTTTATTCCACGGCCCTCTTATTGTCACTATTTTCCTTATTCCTTTGTGGAGCAAGAAAATTATCGTTATGCGTATGTATGGTTTCTCCGAAACGTATGCTTGAATTGTTTCCCTACTCCCCATAAATGAGCTAACTTTGATTACTTTCTTTACAACCGTTACTAAAGACCGGGGAAAGTACTGGAAAAAGACTATTTTGTTTCCCCCATACAAGCACCCTTCTCGGGCTGGCGCCGGGCGTTGCTAACACCGCGATGGCTCCCCCCTTCACCCCACTTTACGCCACCGAGTCGACCAACGTGGAGCCCCCCACCCGACCTTTACATCGCCAACCCCTTCTACGGGTCGCCCTCCCGTAGTCCCGTGCCCCGTCGACATTCTGCGTCCTCGCTCGCTTCCCACAATTGAAACCCAGCCGGTACGGCAAGAATCTGACTCGCCTATCCGGTTGTAAGTGCTCACCGACCCTCCTCTGCGTGGATTGATATTTTGCTCAGCCCATTCACTCTCCAACCCACGTGTTGCGCACAAACACACCCTCATATCGAAAGCTCAACCCTGCCGAAGTCCCGAGGCCGTATGAACTCCAAACTCAAATATGCATCAAATTCCCTACCCGATAACGCACACAACGCATCACAACTTAATTCAAACTGAAAACCCACACCCACCGATCTCACGCCTAGTCTCGCCGACCCTCGCTCGACCTACGCCGCCAAGACCCAAAAGCCCCTCACAACCTCCTACACCATGCTATACCTACCCCCCCCCCCCCGAGGTCTGCTCACTAATAGGGAAACTTTTTAGTGCGGCGGCAGGAGCGCTAGCTTTTTTTTGTGGTAGTCTTGGTCCCCCCACCTACCCTCGAGGTGACGGGGGATCTCGACTAGGAGGAAAGTCGCATCGGGAGGAGCGGCTACGACCTCGGGCCGGGGCTTACGGGATGCGACGGCGGGATCGACGAGCGACCGCGTGAGGAGGGGTTTTCCGCTCGCCTTTCCCCTCCTTTCTCCGGCAATACCGAAGTCACGCGGGAGCTAGATTAGGTCGGCCCGTCGCCCCTCTCGAACGCCGATCGGCCTAGGCCGGTCGGCACCCCGGTTCGGTGGGAGCGGGCCGTGCATCGTGAAGTTAAGCAGAATTTTCATTTTGCATTTCCTGACAAGTGGCTCCATTTTTGTAGATATGCGTTCCTTGATAACAAAATTGTTTGTGCCCTTACAACTTAGGCGGGGGGGCTGTGGCAATTACTGCGGTTGCTTACATGTTTACACCTCCGAGGAACGTCGGCGCACATTGCAGATAGGTTTGTCGATAGGTGTTCATGGTCGAAGAGTACCCGGCCCAATCTTTGCTCTTTAGTGTCCTAACTGGATGAGCAACTCATGGCCGTTAGACAATGGACGGCCAAGTTTGCTGGTATTGTTGTATCTCATTTTAATTTTCATTTTGGCAAAGAAGAGAGGAATATTGATAACATGATGTAATGTTAAATCAGTTGTTGGCCCTTCCGAGGTCTTATTATACGCGGCAGACTTGGCTGAGGGTAGATTGGATAATGATACATACGTATGGGGCCGGGAAATTAAGACCCGAGTCGGCAGTGCGCGGCAACCTGCATGATGACATTCGTCTCCTACAACAACTAAAGATGAGAACCACATAGAAGGAGCACGAGACCCGGTACCTAAACGACATTGAGGCCAATCTTTAGGAGTAAGTATTCTAGCGATTGGATGGTGAATCGGGGGTACTTCCTAAAGTACTCCTAGACCTATGGCCCTTTCAACTTAGATGGAGCTAGTGATAATGATGGCCTTAATGCTGAAGTGGCGGGGGAATTTGCTGTGCGGCGAGCCTAGTTCGTGAGACAAATCTACAAAAGTACCGGAGAATTTGGCTAAATGCCCTATTTAATGAATTTGAAGATTTTCTTGGCCACTATTTGCGGAGTAAACTGCTTCATCCCCATTTGAGAGCAGTCGTAGTGGTTCCGAAATGGAGGACACCACCGTGGTTTTAGCAGTTGCGAAATTTCAGACTTGTCGAGAGCAGTCGTAGTGGTTCCCAAATGGAGGACACTACCGTGGTTTAAGTTGTTGCAAAATTTCAGACTTGTCTATGAGCTAGCAGCACCGGATATGTGTGTACCTGTCCTACGAACGATGGAATATAAGGAGCACGGCGCCAGTATACTAGCGGCTATGTGCGTATCTCCACGTCCGCCGTTCAAATTTCTTTTTGTAGCGCATGCTACCGACAAGCTCAAGCTCATACAAAACCCCCTTAATTCGCCACCTAAGCACTAACGAACTTGCTATAATAATCACCACCACCCGCTGTCCCTTGCATACAAGACCCGCTAACCCCTGTCAGATTAGAGTCAAGGCGACCGCCCAAGACTTCGCCGAAGACACCCCCGTCGATGTGGAGGACGATCCCCAATTATCCAATATACCCTCCCGACCTCTCCCCAAAGGAGACTCTACCTCGTCAGCCCGGCAGTTTGTTACAGACAAGCGCCGCCAAACGCGTTGGCACTGTTTACATATCCCTCCGTAGGACTGCTAATGGACACATCTGTACGCTAGACTCCGGGGGGAGTCTTGGCCCTCCACCTATAGGTGTTCGCTATAGGTGTTCGCCGCTCAGTCGCGATGCGATGCGATGGGTTCATATACACAATATGTTCCTATCGGGTACCGACTTTTGGCGGTACTTGGATAAGGCGTACAGCTCCGTTCCGGGAAGCGGCGGTTCTATCCCCCTTCATGCCATTCCGTGTGTACATGGATTAGCAAATTATGGGCCCTCCGCGTCTACGCGGGGTTTACTAGGGCACCGGCCGGAGTTTGTCCATTAAGGGGGAGTGTTTGCATATCCCTCCGTAGGACTACTAATGGACACTAAGGCTAGGGATAAAGTGAATTTTGTCGATGTTGATGGTAACGAGATTTTGCAACGTCGATGTTGATGGTATTGATATCTTGGATTGTCGATGTTGATGGCGTTGATAGTTTGAGATGCTGACATCGATGGTAGTTTAAGCCGATAATATCGCCGATGTATCGATATTTGGGACGATTTATCGATACATCGGGCTTGAATAATCAATATATTACAATGGTTTGATAATTGATGGCATTGATGCGAGCATTTCTGCAATCGTGTCGATGTCGATGTCGCAACCTATCACATCGATGGCACAATCACCAGGTGATGACGATACTATCGACGATGCATCGATGGCTGATCCCTAGCCTTAATGGACACATCTGTACGCTAGACTCCGGGGGGAGTCTTGGCCCTCCACCTATAGGTGTTCGCTATAGGTGTTCGCCGCTCAGTCGCGATGCGATGCGATGGGTTCATATACACAATATGTTCCTATCGGGTACCGACTTTTGGCGGTACTTGGATAAGGCGTACAGCTCCGTTCCGGGAAGCGGCGGTTCTATCCCCCTTCATGCCATTCCGTGTGTATATGGATTAACATGCACTCACTTGCCCCTCCAAACAAGATGCGATGCTTCTTGCGCTCCGTCCACGCAGCCCTCCACTCTCCAACTCCCGAGACACGTCTACTCATGGAACACGAGTACGCGATCCTCCAAGCTGTCGAAGACGTTCCCCTTCACCATGCCAGTGGCACGATGCTTCGCCATGACCATGGCCTAGCTTTCTCTACCCTCGTACGACCAACTGATCCACGTCCACACCACCCTCCTCCCCCGCTCGACCGCATATGGCGACTGCCACCCCGCTTTGCCTCGGATCACCCCGCAAAAGAACCTCCACTACGATAGTACGATCCACTCAGTAGGGGGTTGCCTCGGATAATGCCCGCGCCTCAACCTAACCTCCGGATGGGAAGCCAACAGTGAGACGTCATTGACTACCCTAGTGAAAATGAAAATGATTAAAAACTATTGTCATGCACATTATAGTTGTTGTCTAAGGGCTTTCTTGCATATGCCATCTAGGACATATTATATAAATTTTAAGGCGGGGGCTCTCCTTGTCCATCTTCTCCGAAGGTGTGGTGGGGGTTTACTTCCCACTAGAAGGTTCTTGGTAAAGCAGGGTTTTAGGTGTGGGATTGGTTGGATGGATAGGGTTGGAAGTGTTGGTGGCGAAGTTGTTTGTAATAAGTGGTGAAGGACTTGATACATGAAATGCGGAGCACGTGGTGTAGCCATTGCTTTGGACATAGTGCATATTTAGGCGGGATATGATACGGGTTGTGTCGCGCATTGGAATTTGGGAGGGTTTTTATGGTGGGTCTGCTATGGGGCTGATGAAGGTAGTGATGATGGTGTGTGTCACGGTGTGGGGTTGGGCTCTGCGGCTCATGACTATGAATGTATGTCCACATGTATGCAAGGCAAGCGTGAGTGGAGTGCGTTTGTAAAATGACTTCCTTAACTATTCATCTCCCTTACCCTTGGCTACAAGACCTCCACCACACTAAAGCTATTTTCCTCTACCACCAGCCGTTGGGGACTAAAGGTCCGCCCGGAGAATATTCTTGTCTGCTCCCGGCCCGACCCGGTTGACCCCAAGACCCAGCATGCCAACGCAAGTCCCCCCCCATACCACGGCACGGTCTCTATCCGCATCGACCGCCGCCCCGCTACACACAAAACAAACCATACAAAACCATACCTATACAAACAAAACCACACCGACAACGTCCCCGACTTACTCTGCGACCCAAACGGCAGCCCATGCGAGACCTCCAACCAAAGCGCCCCCCACCTCGATGGGGAGGAGAGGGGTACCCACCAACTCTAGTTCACGGGCCCCGAACTCCAAGGCCTCAATACCTACCAAGCCCGCGATCTACTTGCCTCAGCCTTCGCCCACATATAGGACGACGGAGTTGAGGCCACCCTTGACGTGGAGAAAAGAAATCTACAACGCCACCGAACAAGCATGGACATATTACGACAACAACGAAAACTCCTTACTCCCGGCTCGTCATATATGTCCCACGACAGAAGCTACTCTAGGCACTTGAGCTACGCGACATCTATAAGCCATACCTGGCCGGCAACGTTGCCCGTCCGGAAGTGATAACCGCCTAGCACACCCATTGCATGATCGACGCCGCCGTAAAATTCATGCCCGCCTTCCCTACCGGAGACCGCTACGCACTCTTCCCACTCTCTGGCAGTGCGCTCCCCCACAAGGACGACAATCTACCGTCTCCCCCACTCTTGATGAGACCTTCTATAAGTGGCGCCTCGACTGCCGAATGATCGAGGCCAAAGACTTCAAACGCTTCTTCGTACCCCCTACCGAGGAGCTCGACAAGGCTATCACAGACTCCATGACCCACGACCTAGCTACCGAATCCGGCAAACTTTGCATCAAGCACATATTTGACAAGCTCACAACTACGGCAACAGACATATCTACCTATTACCTACAACACCGAGTTCAGCCTCACAAGTGAAGGTCCGGACGACAACGGCACCCTCTCTCTCGGCACGGAGAACTCTACATTCACCGACAACCGCAAACTAGTGCTTCGCTTGCTATCCTCCCTCTCTCTTCTCTACGCCATCTGCCTCAAGAAAGTTATTGATTACCTAAATCCGGACCCAGTTAACCCCCACTTCCGGCGAGCGTACCGTCTCATGGGGCCTTCGTCGGGAAAAAGTCAAAATCACTCCTAAGAAACCGGTCCCTCACACCACAACCGTAATCAACCGTACCGACCTAGCTACCTAAGCAGCTGCGCATGCGATTTGGGCATGTAGCGGACGACCCTGGAAGGTTACACGCCCTCGCCATCTCCACGCGACAACAGACCGAGACACAATTGTTTTCGCTTCTTTCTCCCTAGACGCGAACGGCGCGAGCCTATTCGGTGGCTCGAACGACTTTCCTCGCATAGTCCGGGCCTCGTTCCAATCAAGCTACCCACAACATGAAACGTCTACTAAACCCATTGCGCCAACTGCGAACATGCTAGTCCGCTATCAACGCTAGCAGATTTCACCCCGTCCTCGCCCCCGGCCTACCCAGCACCTCCTTCAGGACGCCGACGAGAACCCACGAGACAACCCCGACAACCTTCCTATAGCTATGGAGGAAGACATGCCCCTCCGCTCGGCGTTCCCCCCTCAACCACATCACACCCACGAGGGTACCGATGTCTGGCCACTAGTCACCCACAAGCGCCGACCCCCCCCCCCCCCCCCCCCCCCCCCCCCAACAACAACACCCGCTTGGCAGCTCTACGACTAACACCAAACTTAAAGCAATCCAAGCCGCTATAAGATGAGTAACTTGGGAAACTCGGGCGGTCCTCCAACATGAATTTCTGGAACTCCAAGTTGTGAAAGGCCTCCTTACCCGCCACGCTAGCGGAAAGATGCCCCGCCCCGACCTCGGCCCGGCGCCCTCAGCTCCTTCCCTCCCAACCGACCTGAACAAGCCAAGTCCTCAATCTCGTCCCCTTCTCCTTGGTGCGGAAACCGACAAGTCCCCCATCCTTTACGCCAATCCACCAACCCACCCAACCCGCACCACGACCCTCTCAATATAGGGTCGCCTTAGATAGCTGCTCGGGCCTCGACCTAATCTCTAGAAGGAAAACAACGATGGGACGTCTCCGAGTGCCTTAGTTATTGTCTCCTAGCGGAGGTGTCAGCGATTGTCTCCCTAGTGAAGAGAAGGGAACAACCATGCACATCCCATAGCATGGCGATCGGAGTTAGCGATAGCACTAACTATAGGCTGTTTCTTTTTCTGTGCCGTAGGATGATTTTGTGGATTTCAGAACGGGACTTTTTCGCTGAGCAGTATGTATTGCAATGTATTCCATCTCCCATTATAGCCGGGATTATTTTCGTGTGCACGGCTTTAATGAATTTTAGTCCCTAGGAGCATGTGGGATTAGGGACGCCGGCCCAAAACTTGCATCCTAGCTTCCCCCTAAATGGTTGATGCAAAAATGCCCTTATATCGCAACCGTGCAACGTAGAAGCGGTTCATGATGTATAGATAATTCATCTCATTTTGGTCATACTAATATTATAGAGGTTTAGATAATACTTGGGGCGAGAATAGTCGGGGGTTACCACTACCTCATAAATTCTAACCGCCAAATTTCGCCTACTACAATGGTAAATCACACACATGCGCTAACCCCCGACACACAGAGGTCGTCCACCTTATGCCTTTGCGCGAGCAAAGCTCACGCAATAGTATCTAGACTTCCGAAGTCTAGCAAGGTGAAGATCTCTGTTAGCACAAGATGTAGCTACTTTCGAAACATGTCATGCGGTAATTATGGCAGACAATCTACCAAAACACATGTGCCCAAAAAGGGACGACGGCGGTGACAACAAGGCGCCACATTTGCATCGCAGATGTTAAAAGTGTATAATCTTGTTAACAAACTGCTCTTGAAGGTATACGGTGACGCCATATATGAATATCGGGCCCTAAACTTCAAGGCCTCAACAACTACCAATAAGCCAAGGAACTTCTGCACTCCGCCCTCGCTTACCTCTGGGACGACCACCAAGCACAACTCCCATAGATTAAGAAAACAATCTATGCATCAATAGACAAGGCGTGGAAAGAATACGAGGCTACAAACAACCCTCAATACCCTAGCCTAGTGGTCTACGCCCCACATTACCCTCATGCAGGCGTTTGAGCTTCGCGACGTCAATAAAGCGCATCGCCCCAGCCCCGTCGCCCGACTCGAACTAGTCTCGGCACAATACGCACACTGCATGTTCAACGCGCTCGAGGACACTCTACTAGCCTTCCCGATGGGGGACAAGGTCGCGCATTTCACGGTGGGAGGCCTTGCCCCCCTCCACAGTAAACATACGGACTACACACCCATTGTCAGCCGACTATAATGCAGGAGGTAATAATGCAAGAGGTAAATGATGCAAGAGGTAGGACCATCCTACAAGTCCTCCTCTCTACCATAACAACGACCGGAGTAAACGCCACTACGCACAAAGCCGAAGCCGCGCGCACTACCGACGGTCCGGACGGAGCTTGACCTATAGCTATGGGCTCAGTGGACTCTACCTATACATACACCCGCAAGGTAGTTCTCAGCCTCACCTCCCCTCTACCACTCATTTTCGCCACCCTCCAAAAAATACCATTTATCTGATGCCCGACTCGATCACCCCCCGATTCATCCGAACCTACCGCGTCCCGAAACCTGCGATAGAGAAAGGAATGACCCAACCCCTAAGCCCGTCCCGCACACCCGAGGCGCTCTCGGCCGCACCGATCAGGCTACCGACCTCCTCGCCGACAACACGTAGGCCACCAGTGAACTACCCTCTCAAAAGAAAAGACGACCTCTTCGCCACCACCACATCACGGAAAGACACAAGATCATCCACGCTTCTGTATCGCCGAACGCACACGGCTCAAGCCTTCTAGGAGGCTCGGCCAAACTCGTCTCCCCGGTAAACCGTTCGGCCTACCTCACCCAAGCTATCGACAAACTGCTACGCCTTAAGCTTACCGCTCGTTCGAGAGCCAACGCTCACCCAACCGACATTTCCACCTTCCCATTCGCCCTCGACGACGACGATAATACCGATCCGACTATTGAAACCCGCCGGGGGATAAGACCATGGACGACCAACCCACGGATATGGAGGACACCCTCTTGCCGTACAGACCCAACCCCAACTCTACTACCTCTCCCTCCGAAGAAACACAATGGCAACAAGCCCGCCTCTCCAAGCGCCGCCCTCTAGCAACCCCGGACGACTCACCTGCTTCAAACGACTATGTGAAGTGTGTTGTCTCTCTCCGCCTCGCGCTCCAATCCGCCTCCCCCACTTCCCGCCATCACTTCGCGGAAGAATACGCCGCCGTGCTAGCCGAGGACCCTCTACTGCTTCCCACTTCGGGCGGTGAAATGCAACGCCACGATCTTGCCTCCACGAGCCCTCTCCTACCCCGTCCTGCAAATTCCATGCCTCATCAGCCCAGACCCCCTCCTTCCGAGTCCGCGGCAGCGGATATATCATTAGACGACATCCCCCGCAGATCCACACCCGCCGAGCCCCCAGAATTTTCCCACTCCGTTGGTGGCAAACTAGGATAAGCACCATCGCCTCGACTTAAGCTCCGGTGAGAAATACCAACGGTGGGACGTCCATGCCTCAACCGTTCTTTCTAGGAGATGTGCCAAAAGTGGGTGGTCGAAGAGATAGGGAATTGAAGGGCAGTCCCTTAGCAAGGTGATCGGAGATAGCGATAGCACTATCTGCATGATGTTTCTTTTCCACGGTGGAGAGGAAATCTATGGATTTTAAACGGGAATTTACCGCTGAGGAGTATGTAATGCAGTGTCTTCTAGCCCCCGGCAAGCAGGTGATTGATTACACTCCCCTACACGGTTTTACTGACTTAGACCCTAGGAGTATCTAGGATTAGGGATGTCGGCCTAAATTGCATATTTTAAATCCTAGATGGCATATGCAAGAAGACCCTTAGACATCAACCGCACAGTGCGTTCGCGGTGAATGTTGTAAATCATTTTCATTTTTCATACACGGTGACCATATGAATAAACCGCTAGCCCCAAGTAAGCAAAATAATATTCCGTCAATACCCGCCGACGCCGTATGTGAGGGTGGGAGCGTGGACAAGTACGCCACGCACGTATCTGCAAACTCGACCGGCACTCACATATATTGATCCGCGTGACGTCATCGACATATTCCCTAGAGCGCTCAACGGCATTTTACCACCTCTGAACGCCTCTACCTTTGGAATGTGGACGCGTCGACAAGACGAGACAAACTGATTTCGAATAGAAAAACACCGAATTTCCTCCCGCGATGCGTATCGACACTTGGCATGCTGTGGGGTTTACTATGCAATCGCGGAAGCGGCGCTCGAAACAGCTATGGCGACGATTCGTTCGACAACTTCTACCACAGAAAAAAACAGCGCACGCCCGGGACGTTCACGATGCGGCCGTTCGGACACACAAGGCAAGTCGCGACTTACCCACATCCGGCGAATTAGAGGCAAGAAGACACGGGAGAGAAAAGATTCGCCAAGCGCCTCGTATACTTCAAATTCTCCGACACCCAAGCGGCCGATCGAAGCACTAGAGTAACGCAACATATGAGTAGATACTTTGGCGGCTTGTCCACCGAGTCGAGCGTAGTACTTGACTACATCGACCCGACAATCTTTTCATGACGAGATGAGTGATTTTTCTTCGGCGGGCCGACATTGTGGGGTGGCCAACCTACTATTAACCCGCCCCATGGCGATAACATGGCAAACGGAGCCTCCCATCCTTTGTAAATGGCCATATTGACATTATTGAGGTTTAAATTACATTGGGGACGAGAATTGTCGGGCGTTGCCACGAGCCCACGACGTTGCAAATTCTAATCGCTATATTACGCATGTTGTAGTGGTAAAACACATACATGCGCTTACCCCTATGTGACGCACCGAGACACGGAGTCACAGAGGTCGTCCACCTTCTGCCTTTGCGCGAGCACAGCTCACGCATCCCTCCCTCCCGACTCCCTCAATTAGCGAACGTACCATGCACTGTTGCCCTTGCGAGCAAAAGATGTATATATACATCTCTTATAAGAGTGTTGATCTCTTATAAGAGATCAACACTTTTGATGGCAAACAAGGCGTCCAGCACTTTATTGTAATTTTTCATTTCACGTATTTGTATCCGTACGTACGGGTACCGGTAACGGTTCTGATGATGATGACGCGCACGACGATACTACGACCCCAGCATTCAGAACCGGTAGCAGTACCATTCCCCGTATGTACTGGCGGTACGTTTCATCGAGTCATCCCGGCGCTGCTGCCCGACCGCCGCACGCGGCATGCTCAACCAGAAGCCGTGTCGCATGGTGTGCTGGCGGAGGTTGTCGGCGTGCGGACGGTACTGCGCGGTTCGGACGATGGAGCGCGGGCCCGGATCGGTGCGGAGTTCAATCCGCCGGGGGTTGTTTTGACGCAACTCGTAGATGTTCTGGTCTCCCGAAGCGTTCAGCATTCAGTCCGTAGGTACACGATTCCAGTACCACCCCGCGTCCCTTCCACGGACGACGGCACTGTCCGGAGAGCGGACACTGTCCAGAAGGAGGGCACCTGGCGAGGGGCGGGTATTAGTGCACACGCGCCGCCGCGCCGAGGCAGCACTTGTCGCTGGAGAGAGGGCGAGCGTCGTGAAATTTCTGCTGAGACACCATAGGTGTGGCATATACAAGCGCATCGGTTAGCGAAGCGAGTGTGCCGTGGCAGTTAGCGCGAGTGAGGCCGCGGAGCGAAGTTGAAGCACGAAACGGCCGACTCAATCAATTACGCATCGACCGGCGAAGGACAGACGGCCACTTTCTTCAAGCTCCACCGCTATCAACAGGTGAGGGGGGCTAAAATCTGTAGGTGGGGCGTGGGGTTGGCTTGCATGGAGGGGATTGCTATACAGGTAGCGACGGCAGCCGACAGTGTTTTCGAGAACTGCCGTAAACGCCGTAAATGATGCCGTAAATGACGACGTAAATGGTTGGAGCTCGCACAGCTCGCTGCTAGGGTATCCAGCTGCAAGAAACAGACTGCATGCTTGGGAACAGTAGGCTGTGAGAGAGGTGGAAGGCAGACTAGGCACTCCTCATCTGAGCGCTTCAATACATTTGGGAACGAACGGAGTGTCAGACTTGCTGCGTCACTAAGTTACGGTTGAAGCGCCGTAACTGTGGCCTTCCCCCCTCCTCCTTGCGCTCAGGTCAAAGTTTAAGCCTGCTGCCACCACCGGGTAAGAGGAGTGGTAGGCATGGCGAAGGCACAGCATGCGGACAGTGCGTGGAAGGCGCTCCACTGGGACCCTCCCACTCCAGTTCACCGACGCCGCGGAGCTTACGACGGTTCATCTCCCTCCTCACCTCACCTCTCACCTCTTACATCATCCTCTCATCCCACCTCTTCCCTTGCTACTCAGCCCAGTCATCATTGGATCCTCTTGGCTGTGCTGACGATGAGCTGAAGGTGAGCTGTGTCTGTATTTGTGGTATCAGACGCGGCGTACAGTCCGTCACCGCCTGAGCCGTTGTACCGTCCGGGGAACCTGCCGCATGTGAGAGTGTCTCCACAGGTAGTAGGCAGTGGGGGTGGAGGAGGTGGAGGTGGGGGTGGGG
Organism: Tetraselmis chui; assembly: GCA_026401115.1. NCBI lineage: Eukaryota > Viridiplantae > Chlorophyta > Chlorodendrophyceae > Chlorodendrales > Chlorodendraceae > Tetraselmis > Tetraselmis chui. The sequence goes on from JAPMLY010000125.1 coordinate 162,613, forward strand.
GTGGGGGTGGGGGTGGGGGCAGGCTGTCACCGTACCGTCCTGGGCAGCAGGTGGAGGATTTCGGCCGGCACCGCTCCCCCACCAAGCTCCACCCCCTCCCCTTCAGCCCCTCAGTGGATATCCCCCCCGCTGCCGCCCCGCTCGACTTCCCGGTAACATCCCTCTCTCTATCTTGCTCTCGGCCGCCCTTTTACAGCGTTCATGACGGAATGGGAAGAGCACTGTTGTGTTGTATTGTATTGTGTTTTTTTTTTTTTTTACGCAGTTTCACACACAAACACACCTTCGCTCTCTCTGTCTCTCTCTCTCTCTCTCTCTCTCTCTCTCTCTCTCTCTCACACACACACACACACACACACATGCACACACACACACACACACACACACACACACTCTCTCTCTCTCTCGCGCGCGCGCGCGCTCTCTCACATAAACACAGGAACGCGCGAGCGCGCACACACACATGTACAGACATAAACGCCCACGCAGAAACGCACGTACACATACATACTCACAGATACACATACACAAACGCGCGAGCGCGCACACACACACACACACACGCACACACGTGTGCGTCGTTTCTCCGATGCAATGAAATTATTTCTTTTGTGTCACGTTTTTCTTACCCCGTCACAGCGCGGGGCTGCAATCGTTGATATTTTTCAGGATGTCATTGGCTTGCGTTCATTAGTTGTCATGTTATTTGGACAGTGGACATTTCTTGGGCCAATTTCAATGTACGCTTATGAATTGTGAAGTCTATTTGTTTCTGAGCTTTCCCTTTTCGCTCTTTTGTTCCCTCGGCAGCCGTTGGGAGTGAAGTCGTCGGGGATGGCGCATGCGCAGCTGCAGCCACTGCCCGCGGGTGTGCCGCGCGAGCTGCTCGCCGCTCTTGACGAGCGCATGTCCGGCTCTGGAGGGACACGCGGCGGGGGTGAGCGGGCCGGGGGGGGGAGTGGGATTAACTTGTCAGCGAGTGCGCGTCCATTGACTGAACGTAGCAATATGCAAGAAGCAAGGGGGGGGGGGGGGGGGGGGGGGGGGGGGGGGGGGGGGGGGGGGGGGGGGGTGGGGGGGTGGGGGGGGGGCTAAGGGAGCAGACAAAGATCGAGAGATAAATGAAAACAGAGAGATAGACAGACGATGAAACAAATAAAAAACGACAGTAAGAAAGGAACAACGGCAAAGGAAACAGAGAAGTAAACCATCAACCAAACAAAAATTAGGAAAGCGTACAGAAATTACATACAAACAGAGCAAAGAATGAAACGAAGAAAGCGAACGAACGAAAGCATTCGACTGAATGAATAACAATCGAACACATAAAAAAAGAAATGTAGAAAGAAGATAAACTCACGTGACACCAATTATAAAGCCGCCCCCGAACTATGTGTGTCGAAGCTGCCACCCAAAACACAGCCGTTTCACCTGTTCTTGCCATCGCTGAAAGGAATGCGCAGTGTGGGTGTGTATTAAGTTTACCAAATTGATGTTTTTCCTCGTTTTTGCCGTGGCGGCTTTGCAGGCGCTGCGCGGGTCGGGAGCCGGCGCGGGGAAGTTGGCAGAGCGTGTGTCCACCATGATGGCCGCGCTCTCCGACGCGCAGGCCGAGGTGGCCGCCCTCCGCGAGCAGATGGCGGAGGCGCGACACGGGCAGCGGCAGATGGAGGCGCGGGTGCAGGCGGCGATGGATGCCAAGTCGTCCAACGCCGCGGAGCTGCAGGAGCACAAGTTCCGGCTGGACAATGCGGAGCGGTGACCTCACAGTTGGCCCGTTTATCCGCCCATTCTTACAATTCCCTTCTCAGTTTGTCCGTTGCTGTTTATCTTTTCTCGTAGTTCAAGTAGTCGTGCCTAAATAATGCCTTGTTGTGCTGATTTACACACACACACACAAACACAAACCAACACACAAACACACATTCACATACCAAACACAGACTCTCTCTGTCTTTCTCTTACGCACACACACACACACACACACACACACACACACATACACACACACACACACACACACACTCTATCTTTCTCTCTCTTTCTCTCTCTCACGCACATATACGTACACCTTGTATCGTTTGTAATAATGCACACACACACACACGCACACACACACACACACACAGTTTCTCTCACTATATGTCTTTATTTTGTAATCATTGAAATATACGTCCTGTACCCATCGCAGCAATGCGCAGTAGTTAAAGACGTATTATATCTGTCCCAAGAAATAAGTGCGCCACGCACCACACATGTGTTTTTTCCAAACCAAACAGACGCATTTGTAGTTTCGAATCCAATGCAGCTGGTGATACGGGATACAAAGACAGACAGACAGACAGACACACACACAGCTTTTAGCAAATGATGGTAGCAGGATTGGATTGCTGTTTGTCATCTTTTTCTCTGAAAGTGTTCACCGCGGCTTGGTTACAAAACACTTCCTTTCTGCCAAATGATCGTTATGCAAGTCCGTACCCACCGCCGCAAGTTGTTTGTCACCCACAAATTCAGCATTTCTCTCAAGTTCCGCAGCCGCTTTGGCGGCACTTGGCAACCCACAGCGCGCACGCTAATGTATCTTTGAATTGCGAGCAAAAATACGAGCCTTAATGCGAGCGTGAATTCTTGGGACCGCGCCGTTTAGGGAGGCGCACGAGGCGAAGGCGCTGGTGGAGCGTCTCGAGGGACTGATCGCGTACGAGAAGGACGTCACGTCGCAAGAGCACCTCACGCGGCAGGACCACCACCAGGCGCTGCGCGAGGAGGCGAGGCGACGCGAGTCGGCGTTAGGGCAAGAGCTGATGGAGCTGAGCCGAGAGGTGGAGCAGGCGAAGCGCGCGGTCGCCGATAACGCGGCCGGCTACCAACAGCTGCGCGATAGAGTGGCGAGTAATGAAATGTACGCGGCGCAGGCGCGCGAGCAGGAGGCGGGGATGGCGAACGACGCGGTGGCGGCGCTTCGGGAGGAGGTGGCCGAAGTGCAGGGGTTGGTACGGTCAGCCTTCCCTGTTTTACTGTCGCAGCGACCGACGCTATGTTTGAACACCTCTTTGTTATATGTTCGAAAACTCTTATGGTCATCAAATACCCATTCATGTAATGGTATGTAAATGTTTTTATTTGACTTGACGTGTGATAACTATCCATCTAAACCCTGAATCTTGAAACCCTAGTTACAGGGGTGAATCTCGGACCTGACGACTGTTTCAGACTGAGTAGAGCAAATCGAGCAAACGAACGAATGAATGAGCGGTTGTTCGAAATCTAATGCACTGTGTCGAATTGATATGGTTTTGCGAAGGCATCAAATTAATATTGATAGGCTGCGCTTGTTGTGAGCGAAGAGCGGAGCAAAGGAGGCGCTGATGTGGGTGGGATGTACAGAGGTGATGGGGCGGTGTGAAAATGGACGTGGGGATGTGAACAGCAGCCGATGCTGTCGTTGTTCAGCTATCTTTCGCCCGCGGTGTTGGCAATCAAAAGTGCTTCGATTATCAACCTACTTTTTCCTGCATGACGATTTTAGTGAACATAGGCGTGTTTTTGTTTGTTTCTCAAGGAAAAAAGAACGAGAAACTAACGCAGCCGCTCGATTTTTTTCCCTCGTCCACACAGGTGGGGTCGCTTCAGGCGCAGATCGCGGATGGGGAGGTGCGGCGGCGAGGTGAGCAGAGCAAATTAGCGACCGTGAACAATCTCGACGTCGAGGGGAGGATCGCGGCGGCCGAGGCGGAGATCCTGAAGCGCGCGATCGGGCTGGCGGACTCGCGAAACAAGGAAATGCTCCGTCGGTGGGAGGAGCTGGAGGAACGGGTGGAGGGGCGGCTGGCGGCGAAGGCGGCCGACGACGAGGAGCGACTGTCCAGCGTGGCAAAGGTACGATCGCCAATGAATACCAGAATTGAATTAATTGATAAATTGGTAATTGCAAGTGCTAAGTAGTTCACAATAATTAAAATCTCATTAGTGGTGCGGTCATTGTGTTTCATATTGTTTCCGACATATGAAATACTTTATACGTGAACTGTAAATTGTCGTCTAATTTGAGGCTCGACACTTGTGCTGATTGGCAAATAAAGACTTTAGTACGTTATCATTGTTAACAAAGGTCTACCTGCGTAATATATGAATGATTATTAAGCTCGTTCATGGATGTACGTATGGTTACTTTACTGTGGACCCACCGAGGTATCAATGGCTTCGAAGTAATATAACAACAAATTGGCAGAAGTCACTCCGCGATAACAGTTATCTTTATAAATATTCTGAAAGTTTGGAAGACTGGAACGAACAGTTTGGGAAGAAATGTTTAGATTGCAACGCTGTGCACCTGTAGGACGAAACTTGTTCTTTCTGAGGACTGATTGAGAAAAAACCTTGCACATAAATATATTTCGTCATAAATTTGCGCATAACTTATTAATGACGTGCAATTATATACCGGAAAACCACTATTATCGACGTCCTCAAAACCCTAAATGCAATGCAGCGTAATTGTCCCATAGTTATGTCGAAAAAATGCATGATTGTGATTAGGGTGATGCTCCTAGAACGATTTTTCAACCGCTATGATGAATATAAATTACGCGTTGGCTACAAAACTAACGAAGTGGGCATAACTATAAGCGGGCCAAACGAGAGGGCTGTGTCTTTAGTTGGTTGCTTTCACGAATTAAGTTTTACAGTTTAAACATGGTTATTTTCTTGTGAATAAAACAGTCTTAACAGTTAGAAAATGATCCCAGAATTATTGTCTTTCGATATTGATTTGCATGTTTTTGTAAGCAGCTCAGGTACTTGCTCTATATTGTGGATGATTTTTTGGTACGGCGAAGTTATTAATCATAAATTTACACGTGTATCGGCTGACGTGTCGTGACAGACGGTGACGAAGGAGAAGAAGGCGGGGCTGGAGCGGATGATGGCGATGGAGCGGACGGTGCGCGATTTGTTGGGCAAGCAAGAGGACGGGGAGGAGGCGCTGGTGAAACTAATACAACAAGGGAACGAGGAGTTTACGGAGCTCGTGGCGCGCGGGCGACGAGAGCAAACGGAGCGCGAGGGGCGGCTACGCGAGCAGCTGCAGGAGGCGCTCGCCAAGATCCGAGGGTACACGCGCGATATGGAGGAGCAGCTCGACCGCGAGCGACTGGGACTGGAGGAGGTGGGGGGCGGATCGCCGGATTTCGCACTGCTTGCGTGGATTGTTCGGGAGTATCTGGACATTTACGAATGTTTTTTTAATACGCGGGCTTTACATTTGAATTTTGTGTACGTTGCTGGACTTTTCTCGGTAGTACGGGTTTTGATTTTCAATGTAACCTTACATTATGTACCCCGAGCCTGAGTCTGCAACCTTGTGGGTACGGGCGCGATAGAGCTTAAAACCCTAAAAGCCCTAAGTTGTATTTGTAAAACCCAATAAGTTTTTTCTGTTCATCCTGGAAACCCTACTTTCATACAGCTAACAAATAATGAGGGCTTGATTTGGCTCTTAAACTGTAATCACTACTGACATGCGACCTACTCTAGCGGGTCGCCTTTTTTATTACAAAATACCTGATTACAAAACATATTATTTTACTTGTTGAGGTGTGTTTTGATATGAATTCAAACTCAGAAAGCTAAGTGGATGAAGAATCCTGTGGTGTGGCAGGTGGTGCGCATGGAGATTCGGTCGCGCATGTCGGCGACCAACAAGCTGAAGGAGGCGGTGAACCGGCTGAAGCACGAGGGGCGCGAGGAGATGAAGGGCCTGGCGGGCAGCGTGGACGAGCGGGTGGGGCGGATGGAGCGGAAGGTGGAGGTGCTGTTGGCGGCGGAGCGGAAGCTGTACGCGCGGCAGAGCGAACTGGAGGCGGGGGTGAGGCAGTACGAGGCGCTGGTCACGGACGCGGTCGCGGAGCTGCGCGATGAGGTGGAGGAGGCGGCGGTGAATCAGGTGGGACAACGCTGCGCCCATTTTTTGTTGCAATTGTCTTACAACCAACGTGTCCGATTCAGGTATTTAACTTTTGGTTCAATTTAGGGTATTGTGTATCTGCATGAGCTGAATGTTAGGGTTTAGGGTTTAAGTTTGTGTATTGATTTAGGTCCTCAATTCAAATAGCTTCTTTTGGCGTCAGGGTTTGTAGGTACCCCTGAAGCGTTTTTTAATGTAATCTATATGAAATACTTGTCATAAGCCTGCGATACACAACCTCTTCTCCCCCCTTCGCTTGCGTAACCCCAACATTAGGGTCCTCTTTATCAATGATGAAGCCGTCGTTGCGATTGTATTATTTTCCTACGTCGACGGCCAATTCTACGTTCGCTTCGTTTTTTTTGCCGAGTAATCGGGTTGGTTTGTTGCAGGTGTTGGGCGAGGTGGTGCTGAAGGAGGATATGCTGGGGCAGCTGGACGGCGGGTGGGACGTCATTCGGGAGTCGCTGGGTGCGGAGTGGCGAGGGGAGCTGCGCGAGACGAAAGCCGCGGTGGACGCCGATTTGAACGACGCACTCGACGCGATCGACGAGGACGCGGCGGCGTTTCATGAGGACGTCGCGAGTCAGTTGACGGAGCTGGCGAAGCAGCGGACGGAGGACATCGGGTTGCTGCAGCGGGTAGCGGGGGAGATGGTTCGACGGAGCGGGTCGACGAGCGAGGAGATCGCGGGGCTGCAGGGGCAGCTCGACGAGATGTTGGAAGGGGTGGTGGAGGAGTTGAGTCACACGACGCGTCGGACGCAGGCGATCGAGGCGCGCTTGGACGGGCCGATACGCGGCGATATTACGAGGCTTTACGGGCTAATGGAGGAGACGGGCGGGAGGGTGGAGGCGGCGGAGGCGGCGAGTGAGGAACGGATCGCGCAGATGATGGAGGTGCTTGAGCAAGAGGTGGAGGCGCGCGAGGCAGGGGTGGAGCGTCTGGCCGGCAACCTCGGCGAATTGAGTGACAAGGTCGACAGTGAGGTCGATGGATTGCGAGCCGATTTGGAGGCCGTCGTGGTGCGTCTCGTGCCGTGTCGTGTCGCTTCTTGTTTTTTCGTCTATTTTACCTTCGCCTGTCCCGACTCATCGCGTGGAGTCGTATCACCGTCGTCGACGAATCGTGTATGTGACAAAACACAAGTACCCTTTGTGCGTGGGTTTAAAACGCTCAATGTTTGGTTGCGCCCATAAAACATGAAAATTCCCTTTATTCGTTTGTTCTCGTACTATCGATATCATTGTTTGTTGGTAAATTGACAATTCTATGCTTCGACACTGTCGGACGCGCTTAGCGAGGGAGGGAAGGTATTGAGGTGGATGACTGTAAAACGGCGACATTGCTCTGTTGTTTCGTCATGCGAGATGTGGAGCACATGGCGTTTAGCATGTCGTCAGTCATGTTTTACCAAGGGAGGATGTTCATATGGGGGATGGTTAGTGTTTGACTCGACAGTTGATGCCGTTATCGCGCTTAATTGGTTTGTCAATTTTGAAATATGTGTAAGTTGACAAGACCATGCGTCCTTGCGTGAACGATCTTGGTTTGGATGCTTCGTTATCTGTGTTAACCTGTATTTCAATTCAGCAGACAATTACAGACTTACTCCGTACACCGAAATGATGGCTATAAAAGCGACAACTTTTTTATTTCACTCGTGATTTGTTCATATTCATATTTTCAACTCAAGTCCAATCATTTTTCCTGCATTTAAAAAGTCTATTTGGAGGTCATTTCTAATCAGAGGAGTAACATTGAATGTTTTGCACTTTACCGTCATTAAATTATTTCGCCACCTGCTGCCATACACACATTTCATAGCTGATCATAGCACACTCATCTTCTAATCATTTTATAGCTGAATTACACACATTTCACTTCGCCAAACGAAGTATACATTCATTGACGGGTGATCCTTACGTAAAGACATGGAATGTCCATCCATGATGATCCTCGGCAAGGGTGCAATGAAATATCGACGTTACGTATTGTGTCGGTGTGTCCAATGCAAAACGGCGATTGCCAGGGAAATTACGATGTGCAATTATGATGTCATTCTTTTCGGGTCGGTGCGTCCGTTATTAGTATCGACAGTTGGTTGACTAAATATCAGTCGCCCGGCAAATTATCGACTGTCCTTTAATTTTAAAATGCGCCGGTGCAGGAGTCGTCGACGTCGCAGGCTGCGGCTTTTGAAACTCAAGTTGCGACGATGGCGGAGTCGTCGCGTGATGAAGCTGCTTCGAGTGCGGCTGCGGGGGTGTCGGCGTTGCAAACGCGACTCGATGCGTTGGAGATTGAGGTTAAGCGGGTCGAGGCGGAGGGCGCAGTTGCGGCGCGAGCGGTGGCGGCTGAGGTCGCGGCGCTTCGAATGGCGGCGATAGAAGGGCAAACTACGGACAAGGAGGAAATGGAGGAACGGGTCGCCGAGTTGGCAGGGGAGCTGAGCTCGCTTGCGGCCGAGGTGCGCGTGACGCCCAGCCTTCTGCAAAGCCCAACTTTGTGTAAATGTTCGTCACATTAATATCATTCTGCATTAAAGATTTGTCAATATTCGATAGTGGGTCGCCCCTTAAAAAGAAATCTAAGATTTATGGTACGTACGCTCCCTCCTTTCATTCGATTATGTTAGAAAAGTATCGCTTTTCTGATATTTTTCTAAAACTTTTACCGAGTATATTATTTGACACAGATGAATTAATTTGCGCGTTTGTGTCCTTTTGGCCTGTTCGCGAAGGTCGGGGGCTTGGCGGGGCTGCGAGCGGAGCTGGAGGCTGCTTCGGTGTCGCTGAACTCGAGGGTCGACGATGCGGAAGCGGACGCGGGGCTACGAGAGGCGACGCTCGGCGCGGCGTTGGACGGCGTGAGCGAGCGCTGCGCCACCCTGGCCGACAGCGTGGCGGCATTACAATCGGCTGTGTCGTCGCAGCTGCCGGGCGTGGCGGAAGCTGTCGCGGAGTTGCGTCAGGGCGCCGAGACTGAGTCCAAGGGATCGGAGGGACGGTTGGATGAGCTTTCGGCCCGGTTAGCGACGGTGGAGAGCGTCGCGCAGTCGGCAGCGACACTCGCGAGTGAGGTTAAAGCGGCGGTGGAGGCCGAGAGAAAGGCGACTCAAGAACAGGTACTATCATAAATAGTAACCGCACCACAAATACTATACAGCATGATTAGTCGGGATGGCATTTCAACCCGGATTAAGTGCATTTTCCGAATTAAATGCCGCGGTCGTTTGTTTCGGATCTAGCAAAAAATATTCAAGGGAGGTGGAGACGCGGCGCAGAATTAATTGACAATTTCTCTGATGTTTCGGGGGTGTTTACGCTGCTTTCTAGATACGCAGTGAATGAATATGTGGAAGGAGCCGTACGGTTGTCTTTTTAATGTAGACATTGACATTGGTGATTCGCTGATTTGGTGCTTCGTTACCAATTCGATTACGAGACTATGAAAAAACATCTATGCATTTGCGCCCATTTTAGATATGATTTGGCAGTGTCAATCTAGATGTAGATTGTCCTTGTTACTATCTATATGATTATTTAGAACTGCTTATAATATTAATTTGCGTGTCTCGTTCCACGAAACGGTAAGGTTTGTATATGTGTGTGTGTGTGTGTGTGTGTGTGTGTGTGTGTGTGTGTGTGTGTGTTTTAACTATTTCAAGAGTGTATATTTTCTTGCTTCGCATTATCATAACCACATGGAATCGCGTGGCTGTTGGCGATGCAGGCGGAGGCGCTGTCCGCGCGTTTGGACGCCGCAGAGACCGCCGGAGGTGAGGGCGAAGCGGAAGATGCGTCTGAATCGTTCGGGGCGCTGACGGCCCGCGTGGCGGTGGTGGAGGAGAACGGCAAGTCGACGGATGAGCGGGTGGGGCAGCTGGCGACTCGTGTCGACGCTGTCGCGGGCGCCCTGGAGGGCTCCCATGCGTTGGAGGGGCAGGTGAAGTAACGGCCACTGACGAAAGTACTGTGAATATTGCATTTCTTGTGCGTAAGATCAAAATAATAACGGACTTTTACTCATTTGTAATTGTAAGTGCTTTGCATGAATTACGCTTCGTTTTGTGAAAGCGCAATTTGACTGCTATTTGGAACGATCGGACGATTTTGGTGAGTGAATGAATTGCAATTCTGTCAGCGCATTCCTTCCATCGATTTACGTCTAATTTGTTAGACTGTGCTTACTTACACATACGATTTTATATTTTTTCGTCGCAAGTACTCATTTTTTGTATGGAAACCTTTTATTGTTTTTTCCCCCCCAAAAAAGTCGATTACCGAGTCGGTCTATAATGACGTCTGCTCTTCAGTGGGCGCGGAAGGTTGACCATTACGTTACACAAACCCTATTCGGTGTTAGTTGGGGCATCAGGACATGGATTGAGTATTTTTTTTCATGCTCAGCTACAATATACAGCGTTATAATTGATGGTTGGTTGTTTCAAAACCACAAAATACGTAAATTAATATCACAGTTTTTCTGACTTTTGTGTCCGTTTGGGGACTAAACGTAATTAATGACTGTTCACGACTGAACACGGTCGTCCCTTTTTTTCAAAATCAATGCACAATCGTACCACCTGTTTATTGTTAGTTGAGTTTCCATATTATTTGTGCATTATTTGATATATTCGCCGTTTGTTTCAGGATATGCACTAAATTGGAAAACTATATGATTGCTTTCGTTATCTTTTGGTGATTTTTGCAATAATTGCAAACTAGGGTCCCAAATGTCCAATTTTTTACGCTTTGAATATTTTCGTCCGATGATGAGTAATTTTCGGACGTTGTCTTGCGCTTCGTTTTGGATTCCCAATAAATAATCTCTTCTCGCCGCTCTTCTCAGCGCCGCCGTTTAGGTCTTCTACTCAGAGAATTAGGGCTTTGCCCGTTTCCTCGCTACTCGTCATTGGGTAAAAAGTATTTAACTTAATGAAAGATACACAAAACACCGTCTTTGCGACTATTGTGCTGTTACTTACGAAATGCAGATTTAAGAAGTTGCTGTCCGGTGTCGCGGAAGTCCCTTTTATGGAAATAGATAAATTCAACTTTATTACAATACACAAACCATATTACGAATTTTGTCTTAATAGGGATATATTTGCGATCCGGTGTGGAAATACTTTTGGTAAGATTTCCAGATTTAACTACAACGCACCGTTTTTAATGGCTGCTCTCTTACGATGGGCTAAATTTGGCACATTGCATACCGTGTGTTAAATTTGGCTTGTGGCGCTTGCCAAGAGAGTAGTCATAGTAGAGTCATATTTTTAAAGTCTTGTATCTGATTGTGTACTGGCTCGAATTCGTTGTCGGTGTGGTGGGTAGGTGAGCGAGTTGGCGGAGCGGGTGACGGCGGTGGAGGGCGGCAAGGAGGCGATGGACGGCAAGCTGGGGGCGTTGAGCTCGCGGGTGAGTGTGGTGGAGGGGTCGAAGGAGGTGACGGAGGGCAAGGTGGGCGAGCTGGGGACGAGGGTGGCGATACTGGAGGGCGGGGAGAGGGCGATGACGGCGGCGGTGGAGGCGGCGGCGGTGAGGGGGGCACAAGTCGCGGGGGAGCGGGACGCGGCGCGGCTGGCGGGGGCCGAGGCGGCGGTGGAGGCGATTGAAGCAGAGGTAACGAGGTTGGCGGAGCTGATCGCCTCCCCTCCAACCCTCCAACCCGACCGAAGCAGCGGACAACAACAACAGCAGCAACAACAACAGATGGAGGAGTTGCACGCCTACCTTTCGCAGGTGCGGAATAGTGACCGCCTCCTATTTTATTTTCCAATGCGGAAATTATTTGGTTTGTTATTGCCATGTTTGTACTGTGTCGGGTAATTACCAGGGTTAAATTAGGGTTAATTTAGTTTAAGGTTGAATTATTTATTAGGGTATACACATTATGATCCCATGGTTTTAAGACCCTAGAATTCTCTTTTTTTAATTTTGAGCTCCTTTTTACTTAATTTTGGAAAGGTAAACTTTGTGCGGGTTTAGATTAGGAGATACGACTTTAGGCGGAATAAATAATTTCAGTATTGGCAGTGATCATGATACGACCTAAGGTGAGGGCACGATCGATGTGTAGAAGTAGGGCAAACACCCAAATTAAAGTGTTGACTTAGAAAATTGTCTTTTTTCTCGTGTCTCGGTACAAATAGTGCTTCGCGGTCAAATGTATCTTAAACGTTTCCGTCTTTTGCGAGATTCAAAAAAATCCATTATTTGTAAGCGCAATTTCATGTCTCCGCTAAAATGCGAAATGAGGTCATCGACGGTAAACATAATTTAGGGTTTTTTATAGATGCTTAGTGTTAAAACGTTGAACAAGATGAGGCCCATCATTGGCAAATCCCAAATCATTTCTCAACGGAAGTTGCGTAACTCCGCGTCGCGAACCAAACGGTTGAGTGTATATTAGGGTTTAGTTGAGGTTTATCGCCCAACATTCGATTGATATGCTTACGGAGGTCATACGCCATTACCACTAAAAGACACACTTTCCTTAGTAACTTGTCGCGTCGCTTATTTTCCACGGGTTTCCTCTGTTGTGCGGGGTCGGAGAGAGGAGAAAGGGAAAGGGCTTAGCGACGTTTGTGGAATCCCACGTTTTAATTGTAATCGCGGGTATCACATATCTTATCAGGTGGCGTCTCAGCTGCACGCGCTGCGGGAGGAGGTGGCGCAAGACTTGGAGGCGGGTCAAGACAACCAGAACGAGCTGTTGGAAGGGTTTGAAGGGGCGCTGGGTGCGCTGGAGGTGCGCGTTGCGGAGTTGGCGGAGGAGGCCGCCGCGCGTGGCTTGGCTGAGAAGGGCGGCGCGTCAGAGGAGCGGGTTACGGCGTTGGAGGAGGGCATGGCGGCGCATATGGGGGCCGTCAAGGTGAGTCGTCATATGGATCAAATCAAATTAAGTAGGGTGGTGACGACAAGCCCGCCATAATAACGCACCGACATAAACTAATTTCTTTCATCGCCGCCGATGATTTCTTTTTATTGCGATTAGTTTGAAGGTCGTTAATCCTAACCCCTAAATATAGCCAGCTATGAAACCCTAAGCCCAACCCCGAGTGGCACCGGAGCCAAGGCGGTCGGCTTGCCGGGTTTGGCTGTGTATCCGATGCGATGGGTGGCTTGGCCCGTGAGGTGGTGGTTGAACGGGTGGACCCTCAACGCGTCAGTACCTTACGCGGGGTGCAGGAGGGAAGGAAGGTGCCATAATGAGATGTTCGGGTCATCTTAGTAGTATACCTTTGCGATAATTGCCGTATGTATCTGATATTATTATAGCTTAGTTTGGTACAGGTACAGTAGATACCCTAGCGACGCGAGTTGAGATATTTTCTGCTGCGTCTAGATATTTTCTTTCTATCGCGACGGGTACCTGTAATATGGATCACCCTTTGCTACAGTCGCTACGGGCACAGGTATCTCCTTTAGTCGCAACCTCTATTTGTTTATCTTTTTTACTTAATGAACCCACCGTCCCCCCTATATAGCCGCTTTACTGGTTGTTCGCAGATTTGTTAGGTCCATGCCAACTCGAGTTTCGATGATTTCTGTCCGTTAATAGTCGCTGTGTCTCCTCATTCATTCCGCATTGTGTCGCTGTCGGATTAATTCCGAAGAAGCAGCAGTACTGATACAATACTAATCGAAGATTCCAGAGCCTGCGACAGTACTACTCCTTACTGCTCGAGTTGGCTCTGGACGCACGTGGTATTCTTTTTTGAATGCATTTTACACATGTGCTTGTTTATTTTCGGCCAACGGCTTTGTTTTCGGCCAAAGCAATCTGTAACGACTGCGACTGGAATGCCGTCGTCGCAGTCATTCGGCCCGCGCAATGACAGCACTCAGTTGTGTCGCCACTGGCTGCGATATCTATCGCCGGCCGAGCACGCAATTATTTGTCTTCGCTGGCGCTAACACAATCCTTGCATGTATTTCATCGCTACATGAAATTGTTTAGCGACCTCTCTCATATGTTTCTGCTTTAGGATTGGTCCATGCTATTGACCTCTTGCGTTTGTAAATTGGACATTGTACTTTAGACGCTGACTGACTCATGGGTATACAATTATTTCCCCGGACAGCTTTAGAACAAATGCTTAACAATTTGTTTCATTTTGTGATATTTGCTTACAATAAACCACATGCATACAGAAAGAAGAAAGAGTGAAAATGGCCTATGCACCGTCCGGACCTTCCCGTCGCCACGTGCTTGCTTCCGTGCCCATGTTGCCACTCTTCTCCTCTGTCTTTTCTTTGTTTCCCTGTCCGCGTTTTCTGCAGGGTTGCTTGATATAATGACGGAAAAGAGTGAAAAAGGGTAATCATATCGTAATAATTGCAACAACATCATCGAATACAAATAGTGACATATACAGTTTGTGTTTAATTTAAGGCCATCGCTGGAGTCTGACCTTGGTGGCACGTAAATATTATGATTGGGTTTTATGTGGCCCTCCCCCCTTCCAATATTTTGCCTCATGTCGCGCGCATGTTTGTTTGCTGTGACAGCGATCATCCACTCCTCAATTTTTTTCCTCTCCCAAGCGTTTTCGTTTTCTTCTCGTACCTCTCTCGGAATCGTTTCGAAAAGATAGAATGGGTGAAATAAAATGCCTTCCTGTTCCTCGGGCTTAGGTTTTTTTCTCTTTTCTTCTTTTTGCTTGGTGACCTGAACTACTTTTTCTTATAAGAAATATTTTTTAGTGAAATAATACAACTACCGCCTTACATCCATTATACGGCAGCGTATTTTAATTCTTGAATTTCAATGTGTCGATGAATTTATAAATACAAAATAATTATGATTTGTGTACATGCAGAATTTATAATAATGCGCAAAATAATACAGAAGACTGTCGATTGAATTAGCTGGCTTAGATCCCGATTTCCCCAAATAACTATCATGGGGGGGGGGGGGGGGGGGGGGGGGGGGGGGGGGTTCACATTTTTTCTGGGAAACGTTTCCGAGAACGTGACCAGAACTTTGGCGACTCATCTTCAACCGTTAACAAATCAGCGCGCAGTCGCGCGCGCGTGGTCCAGCGGCTGCAACAATTTGATTTTCATTTTCGCCGTTGCTGGTTATGTTTGCGCAGGAGCGTTTGGCTGGGCTGGACGCAGAGGTCGGGCTACTGGTGGCGCGTAAAGTGGAAGAGGCGGGCGTCGAGGCGGGCGACCGCATGAATGATCTGGCAGTGGAAGTAGCAGGGATCAAAGGTGACGTGGCTCGGGAGGTGGAGGGATTGAGAGAAGCGCAGCGACAAGCGGCCGGCATGGCGGAGTCGGCGCTGCAGGTCGCGACGTCGGAAGTGGCTCGACTTGGTCAACGAATGGACGAGTCGGTGGGAGCAGCGACGGGAAAACGGATTGTGGAGGTGGAGGCGCGCGCTGAGACGGCAGCTCGACAGCTGGAGGCGCTTTTGAGTAGGACAGGGTAAGTAAGTTACTGGGGTGACGAACATATTTAAAATTTTATCTACTTTTAGGGTTTTATTATCTGGAACAGTGAGTGAGATAGATCTTCAAAGGTGACGAAGACATTGTGATTCTTTCTGTTTTTATTCTATTATTTCCCGGAGATCGGGCGCAATCCCGGAAGGTGTAGATCTCGACCCGGTGTGAATTCTACGAAGGAGGGAATGCAAGCATAGGAAGCTGCAATTGAAATCAATTCGTAGACCCGCGAGAACGTCACTCACTGTTCCCCGGAGTTGATATCACCGTATTTATGGTGCGGATTTGTGCACTGCTTCACTTGCCAAGCTGCAGCTCATGGCTTGTTCGGCGACATTTCGAGGGTAGCTTATATATTTACGGGCTAATTTTCAACAAATTCATATATTTACTTCTGCAGATAGCGCGTGCGAATATAGCGTCACAACCCAAAACCGTTTGCTTGCTTGTGTCTTTAGAAAATATGTAATGTTGCCAGATCATTTATGGAAACCCTTCGCTTAGGTAAAATGAACTATGTGTCACATTGAAGTACCCAAATGTACCATCTGCCTAATGTACACAGCTCGTTACTTGTGAGGACGGAGTCGTATTGTGGGATGTCATATTGTAGTCGTTAGTTGTCATGGTCCAAGAACTGTTGTGCCGGCGAGAAATGTCAACAATGCGTGCATTGCCAGTTTCCAAAATTAGTGGTATTATATTTTTGGGCTGTGTCTGGGTTTGTCGCAGGGGAAACGATGTCAGATTTCTGCTTATCAGATATCAGTCACCCATTAACGCACACATCTACTTTTCGTTTGATTTTTGGATGTATTTGTTCGTTCGATCATTACGAATGCGATGAGCTCCGTGTCATCAAGTTTACTTAGACATATCATCCGGTATCCTAGCAATCAGCCTCGAATTCTTATTCACTCCTTACCGAGTCAAGGTAATTTAAACACGACCATTATTTCGTGAAACATGATTGGCACTGAACTCTCCATGACGGTGAAATTACGCAGCGATGTGAAGACGGTAAATGCAGTGCTGTCGATCACTGTGGGGCACATTTATTGCGTTGATGGTGGGAATGTCTTTTCTGTTTGCTTTTTGGTGTCACCGCGACTCATAAATTTCTGCCGCTGGATTTGTTGTACAGAGCGCTCGAGAACGAGCTGGCGGGGTTGACGGCCAATAAGCACGAGAACGATGCGTCTGCCGTCTCGCCTGCTTCTGTCGATACCGCGATCGCTGCGGCGGTCGAGTCGATAAAGAGCGAGTTAGAGCAGCAGAAGGCGGCGCTTGCGGAGTTGAGCGGCAAGACCGAGTCGTTGGCTGCTGAAGCCGCTGCAAAGCCGGCGACGACGATCGACTTGGAAATGATACAGGTGCGCCGGCTTTCACGACTGCTTAAATACTCATTATTGGCGACGTGTTGATTTATTAAGGGCCACATCATATCTCTTTCTCGGCTGTTCATGTCTTGTCATTACGTTGGATTCGTGATGTTGTTGTGAGTATTTATGCCCATTTTTTGGCAAAAGAATTTTTTCTTGAAATTTTATCTTCATTATTTGCTAAATATATATTTAGAGCTATTAGTGATTTGAATTGGCCGAAAAGGAAGGATACTTTGCATTAATGCGTACCTAAACTAGACACAGTAACCCCTCCATCAATATCGACAATATAACCCCTCGACCGTTAACGAGACGGACTGTTGTCGTGGACTGGCTCGAATGCAAAGACGGCGGTGAAAGGGCAACAAACGGCGCTGGACACGTATGCGGAGCGGTTGGGAGCGTTGGAGGGCACCGCGGTCACCGCGGAGGGAGTCGAGACGGCGATACGCGACTTTGCGGTACAGGAGGAGCTCGTCGGGAGCGCGGAGGTGGAAGAAGCGGTGGAGCGACTGAGGCAAGAGGTGGCGATGGAGTTTGAGGCCGGAAGGGATGTCGATAACGAGTTGTTGGAGGGCGTCGAGGGGGGGTTGACGGAGATGGAGGAGCGGCTGATGGCGGCGGAAGGAGCGACCGCTGAGTTGGAGGCCACCCTGCGGGGGGTGATCAAGGAAGAGGTGGAGGGGCAGCTGGGGGAGTGGCGGGCGGAGGTGGGTTTCCCTTTTCCAATTCAGAAGACAAGTCCGTTTCCTTACCCGCTTTGAAAATAATTATTGCGGTTTCAGTGTACGCTTGTGATTACCTTACTTACAAGTTGTCTTTCCTTGTCATTCTCGGTTTTAGGGCTGTTAGGGCGGCCATACCAAAGCTTCCTACACCATAGCTGTATTTTTGTCCGCTGAAAGCAGTAATCGCATTTCGTTTACTAATTGAAATGGCCTCTTCATGAAGACGGGCACAACAAGAAACGCTTGCTGGCGATTGCATGTAAAGACTAATCCTTTCTATGTCGCCAGCAATTCACGCGCGACTATCGGTTGTTGTGTTTTTGGAATGTCTCCTGCCCCCGTTTCATCACCCAGACTGCCTCCGTAGCGCGATGTCGCGCTGCTACTTTTTTTTTCTGATGGTGCCTTCGGAGTTCCCTTGGCTTGTCAACCTCCGACGATTTCACTTTTGTGTGATCGGCTGTACGCCGACGTATGATGCGTACGATATTCGATTTATGTACAAATTAGTAATGATGACACACAAACGTGATTCATAGATGGTACCCGTATATGATGTAATAATATCAAGCGCTTATTTGTTAATCCTCGTTTTGATACGGTTACTTTTTTACATTGTGCATTACTTAGATTTTTTTTAGAAATCTTACAAGAAAAAGCAGTGGAGGCCACCAAGCAAAAAGAAGATAAGAGGAAAAAACATTACTTAGGTTTGGTTATTCGGATCGTTGGAATATTTATTCTAGCCATTTCGTATCGCCCCTATGTTCCGGAATGTGCAAGTATGGGTACTGATGCCACTTTCTACCCCGACAGCTGTCGTGCGGATGTTCCTTTTCATGAAGAATCTTCCACTTTCCTATTCCTGAAATTGTAACTGTCCGTAGTTAGCAAGTCAATTCTCCTTTATATCGCTTTCCTTTCGGGTAGCGCGATTTGCGACCGCAGCAAGATAAAATCAAATCTCAAAAGAAAAACAAGCGAAAACCACCAAGCAAAACGACGGAAAAAAGGGGGAGTACCCCCCATACGTATTCTTTTTTCATGTTCCTCGGAAGCGCCCCTTTAAAAAGGTATCCGTCAGTCCCAAGAAAAGATCGCCGACTTTGAATCGTGTTCATGGAGCGATATACATGTGTACATATACATCATCGCCGTGTACAGGTGTTGATCCCTGTAGTCTTCCCTGTAGTTTATCCTCTCACAACAGCCAAAATCAGGTACATGTACCCGTACGACCGCCAATTTCGCCCCTCATCCGTGACCAAATCTTTATGTAATTAAGCGACTGTATACGATCGTGTGTTGCAAAATTGTTTACTAGAAAATAAAATCTTTTTTGAAAAGTAAGTGGAAACTACCAAGCAAATAGGGAAAATGGGGGACAATACCCCCACAGGCCTAAAGCCCAAGGAACAGGAAGGCATGCCGCAGCAGCAGCAGCACTGCCCTCCTGAAAAGCATCGCCACATTGTTTACAAAGCCAGCAAGATTGAAGCGGCAGTTAATGTTTTTCAATCGCAAAATGGAAGAGTGTACTCATTGTATGAAACGATACGGATACACGAATGAAGCCAACACATCGCTCATCTCACTTCGAATCATCGCTTGTTCTCGCTCGCCCCGATGTCCCAACCCTCTTCCTTATTATAGACATAGTCTTGTTCACAAATATATATACTAACGATTTGTGTCTACGCACCCTTGTTGAACCTTATCGTTGGTACGGGTACTGCTTTTTATGTCCTTGGCAATCTTACTTTGCTACATTCGCAATTTATGGTCTTCTGTGCTTCGGATGTCTCTGTCATTTGTTTACGTGTGTCTTGAACCTTGTGCACATTGACTAATACATCTTTCGATGTGTCCATTATCTTCATTTTCAGATTTTCCAGGAAATCGAGGCGCAAATTGACGAGCGCACGTCGTCAAGACAAACGTGAAAAGCGTCGAGTTTCGCCAATGGGGTATTCTTTTGCACTTGATGGCGGTCGATGCATTTCGAGTACGATGAAGGTGCTTGCGAGTCCGTGGGCGACCTCGACATTAAACTATTATAAAGCATAAGACAATAAGACACATGTTTACGTAGAAATAGAAGCGCGGCCGTTTCATTTTGTGTTGTTGCCTCGAAATGAGGTACGTGCTGCCGTGGGATGGCCCTTTCGTCTTGTGGCCATCGGACCATTGCCTCGTTGTATTCAGATGTAAACTCAGCATTAAGGTACCGCGAACGGAAATGCCGCTCTGACGCATCATCACGGAAGAGAGAG
Organism: Tetraselmis chui; assembly: GCA_026401115.1. NCBI lineage: Eukaryota > Viridiplantae > Chlorophyta > Chlorodendrophyceae > Chlorodendrales > Chlorodendraceae > Tetraselmis > Tetraselmis chui. The sequence continues at coordinate 182,431 of JAPMLY010000125.1, forward strand.
CATATGAGAAGTGTTCTTATGCCATATGACATTGTACATATACTCGTTACTTAACTGATGCCCTCTTCCGTGGAAGTTGTGGTACCCGCCGTTACACAAGCCGTTGTGAAGCTCGAGGAATGCTTGTGCTACATAGTAGCCTCACGGATGGGCCGGCTGGCCTCCAGAATAGGCGAACACGCACAATACCGCTAGTAGTGTAATACTAAGTACTATGGGATCATTAAGATGCAATGTATATCAGCACTAAACATACATACGGAGGTTGTTGCTCACACTCCCCCTCAATGTAGCCAAGGTCTTGCCATACGACCTCGAGCTTGCCATAGGATATCCCGGCGTGATATAAGGAGAGGTTGTCACGGTGGAAGAGGTACTGCACCGAGGCGTGCCGCAGTCCGAGTAGTAGGTGTCGCGCCATGCCCTGACATAAACGCGTTGTTATCGGCGGTTATTGTCCAAACAAAGTGGTGTCTGATATAATTATGCGTCAAGTATTGGAACTACATATAGCGCGGAAAAAACTATCTACGGTCGAATTGGTCGGCGCATCACAGTGGCGACCGGCGGGAAAGGAGCATAGCGATACATGATGGTCATTAGCGTATAGCCACTCTTCGAAAGCAGTAACCGGGCGTTGCTCGTGTAGACTTCCCCCCTTCGGCGTGGGTAGCTTTAGAACAGCGCTTGCGCCCGCCGGCGGCGGTCTCGGAGGGGGTGGCGCTCGCAAGTCCGGCGGCCCTCACCCCCACCTCCTCGTGGTGGGTGTTGGTAACGGTAAGGGGATACGCGGGGTGAGCCGACACCTGCGATTCGCGGGATCAACAGGTGTCGGGAAGGCCATGAATAAAGGGCTCTTCAAAATAGTGATTGTACGCTACCAACACCAACATCTCCCGCTCGGGCAGTCCGATATTTCTTTTCAAGGCTTGATACTACTTGTATACTCTCCTTCTCACGGAACGGGGCACATTTTTCAAGAGTTGTTGAGCGGCGAGGAGGGCACGGACCGATTTGCGGCGGAAGGCGGGTGTTGGAGATGGCGGCAAGCAACCGGGAAATGGCGCCACGGAAGGGCGCTCGCTAGACGACGAGTTGTCATGTGGATGGAGAGTCTCCCTTGGGGGTGAGGCACGACGCGAAGCAAGCCGGAGGAGGGTCGCAGCTACTAAAGAAGCGACACGGTCTAGCGGCGGCGGTTCTCGGGATTTGCCGCCGCCGAAAAAGCCAGGTACGGAAGTTTTCGGTAACAAATTTCCGTACCCATCATCTTTTGAGGACGGCGCCTCGATCCCTTTACTCGGCCAACCCCTCCCCTGGTCGGTACCCAATTATCAATAGGTTGCCTTATTAGGCAATGTGCCTAGGGTGATCGCAACGGCAAACTTTGCTCGTACATGCGGCCCCCTAACATCGTAAACCGCCGGTGGAAGGCACGGACGGACAAAGCACGATTATACACGTGTTAGGAAACATACGGCCACGGACCGGGAAGACGAGAACAACTATGGCACGGAGGCAAGAGCGCGAGCCGGACACGGTCTAAGGCCTATGGCCTTCTGTTTTGCCATCCCCCGAAGGAGGAGGCAAGTCTAAGCTAGGTGGTGAGCTGCGACGGGAGGAGCAACAATTATCTCTGACGAAGGTGTGCATGGATCGAGAAGGGACCGTCGACGACCTTCTTAGCGTGAGGGCTTTTCGCCTACCTCCCCCCCCCCCCCCCCCCCCAAAGCTCCGGCACGACCGGAGTCGCACATGAATATAGGTCAAGTAGGCCCGACTCGACAAGCGCAGGCTGGCCGGCTCAGCGGAGGAGCGCCTTCGCATCGGTTGGAGCAGGCCGCGTATCGTGGAGAATAGCGACATATTACATTTCATACTTGTTTGCATGAAAAAATGTATAAAAGAAATTCAAAATTGTTTACGGATATGATTAAGACGGTGTTGTTAATGCCAATGGACAGGCTGGGATCAGTGCTTTCACGGCGTACGTCCTAAGGATCGAAGATGCCTACAATAGGTCTAATCACCGGGGGCGCCGAGAGACATAATAAGCCAGTAACTCGGTATTGTTATAAACAATTTCATTTCATTTCATGCGCTTGTGATGCTTTGTCTCCGTTCTTTGCCTAACTAGGCGGACTGAACATGGTACGTTAAATATCTCCTAACCCCCGATATTTCATTAACAATATATAAGAGTTTCCGATTTAGGGTTTTACCATGACAGGCACCAACGTAATTTGACATTTTCATGTAGTGATACATAGTGTTAATGAAAATAACGAGTAATGCCACCCTCCTCGACTACTAAGTCGAGAGTGCGTTTCGCGCCAAGCCTAGATGGGCTGAGCGCGAAAGAAGAGAGTGCCGGTGCTCGGGGGTCGCACGGGCGTAAGGGTAGTTGCGAGCTAGTGCCTCGCTAGGGTTGTGACCGTTGATGCGTGTTGTCAATTGCTTGGTCGCGCCATCATGCCAATACAAGGTCGTTGTCCTAGAGGTGTGACGCGCCGCTACTTACTACGCTGACACTTACCGCACACATGGCAGGTAGGGTTTGAAACCCTCTAGGTTTGCCTATCTGACTCAAAAAATGGGTCATGCCGCGCCACTAATAGGAGGCAAAGCAAGTGCATCGAGCCCTGGCGTCAGCAGCGTCGGAGTCCGCAACTGTTATAGAAAGGTATGTGATCTCTGAGGACATCCATCGCCAGGTCGCCACCGCACCAGGACCCATATACCAACCAATCATGCATGAGGTTCTGTGTGTTCGTCTGCATCCACGATGGCCGTGTGAAGTGCCCGTCACATCCGAGCCGGCAGCGGCAATGTTTTAAACATGCTGAATGAAATGCAACTACATTACTGTGAAATAAAATCACGTATAATGCCACGATCAAGGTGACATATCAGCGATAACAATTGATTACGCTGAAGCAGCCACAGTGGCAAAAACAAAAATAGAGCAGAATGATGAATGAGTGAGAACATACATCCTCAATGTCATTATTTTTATGATATACCATTTTGTTATATCATAAAATATGGTTTATTCGCTTTCGTCGCTACATGCACCGTCTCGCTCCGCCCGCGGTAACTACCACCAGTACAGGCTTCATGCCTCTCCCGAGTGCGGCTACCTCGCCATCCAGCTTCCTCGACTGCCGTCCAGTTTCCCACGCCTCGGGTATAGTGCAGACGAATGATCTTACGACTTTTTAAAATTGTTGTCCGCCGACGCCACCGGTAGCGTACATACCGATGAGCCGCCGCACCGCGTCGTCAGTGGCGTCGGCCAGCGCTACGCCAAAGCCTCCAGGTCCGATATTGGCTCCACCCCATAGCTGCCGTGTGCCCACGGTAGCGCCAGCCGTCGAAGGCGGTGGCGAAACCTCGATCAGGACGCCCACAGAGTTTTCCGTTACAATCTCTCGCAACACTCGAAGCCCCCAATCTTTCGGAAACTGGCTGTAACCACCGCCATTATTGCCGACGACGGAGAAAGACGAAGCAGTGGAGTTTCCGACATCCTCGACTGTAAACGCGGAGGGAGGACCCTCGTCTCGCTCGTATTCCACGGGAGGGCGTTTGAACGAGATACTCGTCGGCAGGGAAGGTATGATCTTAACGGGGCGATCGTGCGGTGACGATGACGGAGCGGCGACGGCCGGAAGTACGCCCACACCTGCCGCCGCTGCCGCTGCGCTACTGATAGTATCACCCGAACTGCTGCGTCGACCGCGGGGGTCGATGGGGCACATTAGCTCGAGTCGGAAAGTGGAGCCGCGTCCGGGTGCGGAAGTGCACGACAAGCGTCCACCCATCATCTCGGCCAGTGTGCGGCTGATGGACAGTCCCAGTCCGCTGCCGCCGTACTTTCCAACTGTATGCGTGCCCATGGCAAAGCGCTCGAACAAGCCTTCCCGCGCCTCCTCACTCATTCCCTCGCCTGTGTCGATGACCTGCAGGTCACGCGGTCAGAAAATAATAACGACGTTAGATTACCAAACTCAGCAGCTGCGCAGAAACCGGCGGTTAGGAAACATCCATCGACGATTGTAACGTTAAAGAAAAACACTGACTCGTCTCGTAACAAAAAAATTCAAGCACACAAACAAACAAACAAACACACAAACACACACACACACACACACACACACACACATACTGAAAACCAGCTCCTGATCAAGTCAGTAATTATATCTTATCTACCATTCAGAGCGCATAAACATATACATGAGCTATTCATTCCAAGCGAGCGACGTGGCCGACCTTCCACACTAGGCGCATCGAGTCCGACTCATCGCAGAGCTCCGCGCCCACGGACAGCCGGATGCTCCCGCCCGGCTGAGTAAACTTGACGCTGTTCCAGCAGAGGTTGGCTAATATTTGTTGAATGCGGATGTCGTCGCCCAGAAACCTCATATGACGCAGCTTCGCGTTTTGCACCTCGGCCGCCACCGTCAGGCCCTTCTCCGCGGCAGCGCTCGTAACCTGCGAGCGGTGCGAGGCAGACGTCGCGGGGCAGTCAGTCCCGCAATGAAGAGAAACAGCGAAATCGGAGTGCACAATAAACACTAACATTACATACGTGCATGTCGGTCAAATAGGGAAATTCATCGAACTGAAACCAACAAAAAGTAAAAACTGGTCATTCATGCATGCAGCAGTGTGTGTGTGTGTGTGTGTGTGTGTGTGTGTATGTGTGTGTGTGTGTGTCTGTGTATATGTGTGTGTGTGCGTGATTAGGACTTTGCAAACCCTTGAACTCGTAACAGAGCAATCACAAGCCCAAGCCACGGGAAATTGAGTCCAAATGAGGCAGACGGGGGCCGATGAGACCGACGCCCTCTCGTCCATATCGTTATTATTCTTTTCACATAATGTTTTCAAACGGCAGTAGGCTGCAAAGGCACTCTCATTGGTGCGCCTTTTACGGCGGAAATGAATGTCCATATCAAACCGCGACATATCGATAAGCGACGCCCAACACAAAACCGGATCGACATAATCTTGTGCGAAGAAAATGTAATTGAAGAGACGATTATAATAGAGGCATTAAACGTTCAAAAATACACTTCAAAATCTTTATGAAATTAGGGCATTAGTAATGTATTGTAGCTGACCATTAATAATCATATATATATTAATATTCATATTAACCTCACATATATTGTTTATTGTACATCGTACAAATACGGACAAAGTAGGTACGCGTTGTGGCATATGTTTTATTAAAACAGCTATAGCGGTGACGTCGAATTCCAATTTTCAGGGTTTAGGGTTTGTAAATGGTAACTCTAACAACGAATAGTCTAATCCCAACAGACGATACTTCCCCATGTGACAGGCACCGGATATCGAAGCACGTGGGTTGGGATGACACTGCCCGGTTTAGGGTTTAGGGTTTGACACTGCCCGGAGAGTCGCACACGCAGCGACAAATACCGTGCGAATAAATTAACAGTGACTGCCATATAAAATGAGACTGCGACCGCTTGAGATTAGGGTATTCGCACTCTTGTTCATACATACATACATGTCCGACTCGCCACATGTCACTTTACGCTGTGTTATATAGGGTTTGTAACCCCCCAAATGAACGGCGATCACAGGCGCCCCGAGTACTCACGACGTCGGATAGCATGATAAGGATTGGGACGCGCCAGAAACAGGAGCCAAGGAATGCGAAAAACGCCCACAGCCTATGTCGATTAATTGTAAGGCTTAAACTCTGACATCCCTTCATCTCCGCATCAATGAATGTCAAAACAAGGGTTATCCATGTGCAGAGTGGGTGTGCAGATGATGTTCCTTGCTTGCATCACTTGGTTCTTTCATTTTGTCTTGTTGGGTGATTGTTACACACTTTTGCAATGAGAAATGGAAACAGAAAACAGTATCAATGCGCCAAAACAAATGCCGATGCGACTGTGTGCTGCACTGCTCGGAATGAAGTATGCGACGATTGCTGTATACGCGCCGCCGAAACCATGACAATCTCGAAATTCCATTCAAGCGTGAAAATCATACATGTCGAGTTCAAATGCACATATCAACAATACATAGCTGTGTACATGTCGGGTTTTGAGAGGAGGCGCTGCTCACCTGGTTGAGTACGGTCTGCAGCACGTTGGACACCCTGAACGACGCGGCCTTGACCTCCAGCTTCCCCTCCATCTGTCTCAGGTCCAGGATGCCGTCCACGGTGCGCTGCAGCTGCGCGGTGCACGCCAGCGTGGTGCGCACCAAGTCTTGTATTTGCGTGTAGCAGCCGTCCGCCTTGCCGTCCCCGTCCGTGTCGCTCCCGCACTCGCTGTCCAGGCCCGGCAGGTGCACCAGGTCCTCGATGGCTTGCACGCTGGCGAGGATGCCGTTCACGGGGTTGCGAATCTCGTGGCAGAGGAAGGCGATGTGTCGGTTCTTGGCGTCGGCTGCCGCCTGCGCCGCCATCTGCACCGCCATCGCCTTCTCGAGCGCCTTTGGCAATGTCAGATCCTGTGTCGAGCCGGGATTGCGGGGGGGGAACACAGAATTAGTGGGAAGAGTGGCAAAGCGTTTGGTTTTCATCCACTTTTTATTTATATAGTATCGCTATTCGCAGTTTCCACAGATTTCCTTGTAATTAGGAATAAACAATGAAGCGTTGGCAAAGCGATAGGGGACAGCATACAACAAAAGGGAAAAAACTGCTGTGCACAACTATTGTTAACAGCGCACGAACGGAAGAAAGGCGAAGGAACAGAAGGGAGTAAGGAGGAAGCAGAGTAGGAGGAAGTAAAGAGCAAGGAGTCCTTTGGGGGGGGGGGCGGGCAGAGTGGAACATTCGCTTTTATCACTTGCAAACGGGGTAGAAATCACCCAATGGGGTAGGAGAAAGGAAAAACGCAGAAAGCTAACAAGCAATTCCAGAGCATTAGGGGGGGGGGGAAGGCATGCTCGTGCCCACAGTATGTGTGTCCGTCTACTCGCGACAAAGCAAGGCTGTCGGATGCACAGGACCCTCCCTAATTTTTTTGCGTAGAAATGCTTTTAAATGTATTAATTCTGAATGTTCAATGCGAATTTCTTTTTCCAATTTTAGATAGTCAGCTATCGGCTAATAAAAAAACAAATAAACCAACAACACCTTTCTTACGTTGCATTAATAATTAAAACTATTTTCCAAGTAATAAAACAATCTTAAAGTTTATACAAATTGGACGTGTGGAGTGGTGGGCACAAGCACGCTTTGGATTATTGTCCCTTAATTAATAGTGAGACACGACGCGCTGGAAATATTGAAAATATGCAGTTCACATCGAATGAAACGGCATCTTTGTAATAAAAAAAAGCATCGCAATATTATAGTTTTACGCTCCCTTAATAAGACGGGTACTCTCGCTATGTCCAACAAAAATATCATACGGGTACAATCAAACAACTACATCAAATAACAACGCGGTTTGGCAAGCAGGTACTTGTACTGCCCATCCCTGAGAATGGGTACAATAAAGCCGCGTTTCCAGACCAATAATAACGGCGCGCATCATTTCATACGTTTATGTTACTAAGATTGAGCGAGGTGTAATAAAAAATCCCGAATATTATCAGCAGCCAGCGGAATGGAACTTGTTATTTGAATCGTAGAATTTATATTTGTTCGAGGCTTCCCCTTACCTGTACAAAAAACAATGCGCCGGTGACGGCCCCGTCGCCGCTCAACAGTCGGCGACACGTGATCGCAACATCCACCTGCGTCAGCTTGTGCCCTTCCTTGGTCAAACGCCTTCCCGGCGCCCGAACAAACCGCACGTTCACCGCAGCAGACTGACACTCAAAGCTACTGCTGTGGAAGCTGCCGTCACCCACAGCCATCCGCACACCCGAAGAAAGCGACGATGATGACCCAACGACGGTTTCCCGTACAATCCCCAAGTCGAGTTGCGCGGCAGTCGGGGACGACGGCGACGGCAGCTTCTCGATTCCCAGCACCGCAAGTAACTGCACCGATAGCTCCGTCATCGCCTCTGCGTTCTCCTGCGGTAACCACTCTAATATCCCCGCCGGCCCAAGCACCTCCCCCAACAGGCCACATCCGACGACGGCTAACCGCGACGCACCGGAGAGTCGCTCCATCGCCGCGTTCCACCCCGTCACACAGCCCTCAGTATCCACGCAGAGCAAGGCCGTCGAGGCGCTGCTCATCAGCTCCTCGTGGTCACTGCCTCGAGAGGTCACCTCTCGAATCAAGTTCTGCAGGAAACGACGTCCGCGCGACGTCGAGCGACGGCAATGTAAGCGAATAAAATTACAAATCGGATAATAAACAAAGAAATGCACGACAAGTTGGAAAGGTTAGAAAGGAAAGGCACAAGAGGGAAGAAGGGGGGAAGAGGCATTAGGGACGCACCGCTTGTGCGGTGATGTCACGACACACGCACACCAGCTCGCTGACCCGCCCCGTGGTTAAGTCGCGTTGCATTTGCACAAACAGCAGCAGCTCCTCTTGCCAGTAGTGGTCCTCGGACGGTGAAAGGGACGGCGGCGCGGAGGGGTGCCCGCCCTCCGCATACCTCGGACTCAGTCGGACGTGGAAGGGCTCCGGCTCCGTCCCACTCTCCACGGCACGCAACAGAATGTCCTGCACATACCCAACACCACATGCATACAGCATTGGCAGAAGGCCAGTTGAATATTTAGAATGTATAAGACTAAAATCAGGCAGTATTGGTCGTACTGGGCAATCAATTAAGGGCGGACTGAGATAAAGAATAACATTTACGATGAGTAGTGCGATGATATGAAGTATGATGGGTAGGAGAAGGAAAGGGAAGAGGAGGGAGCATGCCTCCATTTGGTGGGCGCATTCGTACTCCAGGTAGGCGGAGAAGGGGAGGCCCAGTGGGGGTTCAGGAGTGGGTTGGCCCTTTTTGCGAGGCGGCATGGGTATGCTGGGTCGTCTACCCGCAAAGAGGTCCACCGCGAGGGGGTTGAGCTCAGCGACCTTGAGCGCTAGATTGAGCCGGATGATGGGGACATTGGCGGTGCGGATCACGGCCTGCAGCTCGTTCTCCACGCGGTGCAGCTCGTCCAGGTTTCGCAGGCGCTCCTGGTTGATGGCCACCAGGATGCGACTCGTGATGCGGCCCTCTTCGCACACCTTTATCGCGTCCTGGAGCAGCAGCTTCACCGCGTGCGTCCCCTCCACCTCCACTCCTGTCCAAGGCACACACGCCAACTCCACTTGCTTCTTCACCGCCTGAAACGACGAGTCCGCCTCTGTCTCCGGCCCCTCGCGCGGCCGCAGCACTTCCGACTCCACGTTACCTGCCCATGACAGCTCCTGAAGCATCTCCGGTCGCGTCCACAGCACGCAACCCCCGTGCTGCTCGCTGTCGTTCACGAGACTTTCGACGAGACTTATCGCTAAAATGCCGCAAGCAGAGTGACGAGTGGCCTTCGCTCCCGGAAAACCCTCGCTATCCAAGCTGATGGTGCCCCACTGGCCGCCGGCACCCAGTCGACGGCCCCCTGTCGGGAGCTCCTCCACAGTAAGCCAAGCCAGTAGCTCGCCGAGTTGAGATGTTGACGGGCAGTTTCCGGCCATGTGCCATTCGTTTCCTAGAAACATTGCGCAGCCGCCTCCGTATCCGCCGAGCTGGAGCAGCATCCGCGCGGCGTCACGGTCACGGAACAGCGCATTGGCAAGCGAGTCGCTAAGGCTGGAGTTGTTATTCTGTGATGAGTCCGGGTTTTCAGACACGCGCTTCAGAACGTTGCATACCGTCGTCTGGACGCGGAGCAACTTTTGCCGCGCCGCCTGATCTTCCGACTCGAGCGAGCGACTGAGGTGGAGAGAAAACACTTCGGTCATAAACTCAGTCGCGGCGCGGTGGTCGTAGTCGACGTGGTAGGCGTCCGAGTAGTGGTGACACACCAACAGACCCCACAGAGGCGAACGGGGAGGTGGCGCTCCGGAACGACACCGCAGAGTCATATCCCTCCGATGCGCCGCGGCTTCTTCGAAACTGTAGCAACTACGGCGGCTTTTTGTGTCAGTTGAGTTGTGGGTTAACTTGATGGGCATCACCAGCGCACCCAACACGCCCATGTTGAGCGCATGGGAGCCGGAGACACCGCATAGTTCATTAGAAGCTAACATGACGCTCTGCGACGGTAGACGGGGACTCGTGACGAACTGCACGGGGGCCTGCTTCACATTCGCGACCATTCGGGATTGCACCCCCAGCAGAATCTCGCGACTAGCGGGCGGGATGTCAGAGGCTGGGAAGTGGAGGCCGAGGAAGCTTCCTGTGGGCGCACGGCTCGCGGCCGTAACCTCCGCTACGACCTCACCGTGGCCGTCTGGATGAAACTTATAAACCATGACCCGCTCGTACCCTAAAAACTTTTGTACCTCGTCCGCCGTCGCCTGACAAAGCCGTGACACGCTGGAGCCAGCGAGCTGTTGAAGCCGTTGCACTGCCGACTGAACTAGCGTGTGCGTTTCCAGGGAGCCCTGCAGTAAGGTAAATAAGTCGCCAACGACGGGCTCCACCTCGATAACAACACCTTCTTCGGTCCGGTTCATGACAACGACCGCCTTGCAGCGCTTGTGTCGCAAGTTGGCAACCAACGGCGTCCGCCTTCCGAGGTCCGAAGCCCCGCACGCCTCACGCAGCGACTCCCGCGTATTCGCCTCGAAGGGGCTCACGGCAGCATCGAAGATATCAGCGTCTATCAGACCCTCTGCCTCTACGCCAAGCACCTCGGCCGCATTAGCCGAAGCCGCTAAGACGGAGTAGCGACGGCGCTCGTCCCCATTCTCCACCGCGGACGTTGAAGATGGCCCATCGTTAGTTTCGCTGATTTCGGAAATAAGCAAAACCGCGCCGTATCCCTGCACCTTCGCACCCGGGTGAACGTTGTTACCATCGCCGGAAATTGGCATTGCACCGTTTCCTGAAGTAGCGACGCTGTCGACTGTCTGGCCCTTGCACACCGAAGATGCCTGTCACCGTAGTATCCGCACGAAAGCAAAGAATCAGGGGCCGACAGAAGAATATCAGTGGAGACATTATCATTTAACAAAATTCAAGAAATAAACCGCGTGCTCTCATAACAACGCGCAGGGTGCAAATACAAGGAACCGCGCAACGGTGGCCAGTCGAAATGATGTGGCAAGGGGCCAAGGTAGGCCGAATACAATAAATGAGCTGCTAGAATTGCGACAAGGAATCTAGCACTTATACTGGACCATGATGCTTTCGAGGCCGGCCCACAAAAAAATGTCGTTAGGCTGCTGGCACTTTGAAACTCCGCAATTCCTGGGCCCGCATTGGGGCGGCGGCTAAGTACCTCCATCCGGGTATCACTCCCGGAGTCGGCCCCGGTTGTGCTGCCGCGTAGCTCTCCAGTGCGCCCTTTGCGTTAAATCAAGACTGCTCAAATTTCAGTATGCCAGACGGGACCGTTGAGTTTGTAAAGGTGTGCGTGCACGCTGACGCTGTAGCCCCTACTGTAGTGGTGGTGATGGGGTTGTGGCAGGCGAGTGGCCTGACGCACGATAAAGACCCTACATGTGGTGTAATCGCACGAGAACGACGGATACTTAAAACCATTTCTGGCGATCGCGCCACCGAGTGCTGTCATGAAAACATGATGTATCCCAATAACGTATTAAACCGTAACGGGTACATGAGTACTTCACAACTTCCACGGGCTTCTCCGCGGGAATACATACGGTCCGCGTTTGTGATGCGCAAAAACAAACGGTCCGTGTTTGTACAGGATGCTTCCCGCCATCTCATCCAATCGTACAGTACCTGTACTGCTTATTTCAGTACTTAGCAGTATCGTGGATGTAGCGACGATGTGAGAGTACGGTGTGCGGATACTCCATCAGATGTAGTCGAATGCTGGTATTGGGTAGTGTAGAATTAAATTTCACGCTCTGTTCACCCCTCACCTGCTGTACGTCCAACAGCCACGGCACAGGCTGGAGTGGGGGTACCTGTACTGATTTCGATGACGCCGGTCAGGTACGGGTACCTGTATCAGTACCTGTCGAGTGATGATGTGAAGACACACTTGCACTTCCGCATTTCTTCACTCGAAAAAGGAGAGACGGGGACAGGGGAAAAGGGCGGGGAGCAAGAGGGCAAGAGTGACAAGAGGGTCACGAGGGGTGCAAGAGGGATGTTGCATTTACTGAAAAGTTCGTATTTTTCTTTACAAACAAATCAGTGGAACGCGGCCTCGGGGGCTCAATCCACCAGCCATTGAGTTAAAAGAGTAGGGGAGATTAAAAGAAGCCCAAGCCCTTGGGGCAGTGAGGTAGGCAAAACCAATTACACCACATTCATGCAAGGCACCACGAACAAAGGACCCCATCGTGCCATGAAGAGCCACAAAAAGGCGCTACATGAACTCAGTCACGACGCACATCCCCAAGAAATCGACGGAAGGGAACATATTAAGGCTAGGGATCAGCCATCGATACATCGTCGATATTACCATCATCACCCGGTGATGGTGCCATCGATGTGATAGGTTGCGACATCGACATCGACACGATGGCAGTAGTCGTGTTATTGGTAGCAATGCCATCAATTATCAAAACAATTGGAAAATATTGATTATCAAAGCCCGTTATATCGACATATCGTCCCAAATAGCGATACATAGGCGATAATATCGGCTTTAATTGCCATCGATGTCAACATCCCAAAATATCAACACCATCAACATCGACAATCCAAGATACCAATACTATCAACATTGCCGTTTCAAGATATCATTGCCATCAACATCGACAAAATTCACTTGACCTATAGCCTTGAACATATTTAAACCGCCGTACAAATAAACTCACGCATGCGGGCATAACTTTCAGACCGCAAAGAGCGACATTCAAATGTAAAAAGGCTGATCGCAAAGACGAAAATACCACACGCCAATCCCGAGGGCTTTCAAGTTTAAGCAACGAGTTATAAAATGAAAAATGCAGTCGTCACGTATGATATGCGGGCGTTTGGCACCGCAATACGGTCACCCTCCGTCATATTGTGCACACGCACAGCGCTGGCCGGCTGAGTGCTAACGCATGAATGAGGCTTGGAAGTCTTTCGGGCTAGCTAATCAAGGTCCGGCTCATCGAGATCAATAATTATCGTTGCATGTTTGACTTGCGTCGCTCCTCCGCCGCGTGGTAGTGGGGAGCAAGGGTTTTGGGGGGGGGGGGGGGAGGGGGGTAAGGTGGGATTGCCGATTGTGTATACGCATGAATGGCGCAAGTTTTGTTTCCACCTTGCTTGCACGACAACTATAGCTACGATGTCGTTGTGCGAGCCTATGGGCAAGGAGAGAAGCGATTAGCGAAAGCAATTGAAATTCAATTACAACAGTCAAACTAAGCCGTTGTTGTCGTACCTCCCCCCCCCTTTACGCATGTGCATGGCAGCGGTTGTGTAAAGGGTAAGACCACTTTCCCTAATCCATGAGCTCCATATTTGCCAAGCAAGGGGAGGCTCCGTTTGCTAAAAGTGTTGTTCTCTTACATTTTTTACTCGCAAGGATCCTAGGGCCGGTACGTACGCTAATCGAGGGAATCGGGAGGGAGGGTTGCGTGAGTTGTGCTCGCGCAAAGGCAAAAAGTGAACGACCTATGTGTGTCGGCGTTTCATATAGGGGTAACACATGAATGTGTTTTACCACTACGACACGCGCAGTTGGAATTTTTACGCCGGGGCAATGCCCGACTATTCTCGCCTACATAGTAGTTTCAACCTCTATAATATCAATATGGCCGCTTACAAAGTAGGGTGGACTTCCTTTGCCATGACGTCACCATTGGGCGGGTTGAGCGTGGGCTCGCCAAACATGGGTGTCAGCCACCCGAAGAATAAGCAATATGCTTATTGTCATGCAAGGATAGTCGGGTCAAGTCGTCTAGTACTACGCTTAACTCGGTTGACCAGACGCCGAGGTATCTAATCCTATGTAGCGTTACTCCGTTGTAGGCGGATGTCGGTGCCCCTTTTCGTAACAAGTGTGAAGGCCATCTGAATCATGTTGGGGGGTGCTTTGAGAGCGTTGTCGTCACCTCGTGTAGCTATCACGTGAGGGTATTAACTGTCCATTTTGCGTGGTTTTCTGACAAGTCGATTGCCTAGCGCGCCAATGGGTATGCTCCGCCAAAGACCTTGCGTCGGATTAAATCGAAGAACATTAATAACACCTCAATTACCTTTGCGTGTACGGTAGTCGGTAAATGGCACAGCAGTTTCCACTATGTTGACACTCCGAGCTATAAATCCCTTTCTCGTACGATGGTATATGCGAATCCCGTCTGCCTTGGAGGCGACGAGGTCCTCGATCATGCAGTCGATGTTTGTGTACTGAGCAGGTGTACGCGTACCGGCGTGTCGTCAATCGCGACATGTGAAGCGGCAAATCCTTTCTCATCTTGGCGACGAGGTCGCCGAGGGCAGCCGCTTCGAGTCCGTGGTCCTTGATGAAACCGTTGACTACTTATATCTAAGCTTGCAAACTTGATACCTTGGTGGTTCCGAATCGACCTAGCCACGTGACATACCTCGCCATGTGTGCCGGTGTAGCAGCAACTAGCGCTAGGATGTGTCCGTCGCAGAAGTCAAAGTACCGGCGGGTGGTACTGCCAATTGTCGCTCCTATGTTGGGTGCCCATGCTGCGGATAGGAGGGCGAGGGTCTTTGCTTGGAGTACGTCAGAACCCAGAGTATTGGTCATGTACGGTGTCATCGTTCGATCCACGGGTTAGTATTGGCGATAACGTTCGCTCTCTACTTAGGCCTTGTTTTGCACGATCGTTGGTCGGGAAATCTGGGCTCGCGGTGTATTCCCGTAAAAAGCGAAAGAGTAACGCTCACAACTCTTCGTCTTAGATAGTCATAGCAGCGAACGCACTCTGCTCACACTAGTTTGGTACACAAGTTGACATTATCCTCATAGTCATGAGCCGCACAAGCACATTCCACACCCTTACCCATACCAGCATCACCACCCACATAAGCCCTAGGAATGACCCTCCCGACAAGCCCTCCCAGTCCCCAGCACGTGACACTCCCCGCATCATCTCCCACCTACACATACACTCAGTCCAATGGCTACACCACATGCTCCGCATCTACCGTATCAAATCCCTCGCCACTTAAAAACATCTATTTTGCCAACACTCCCCACCCTTCCACGTCACCCGACCCGACACCTAAAATCCTACCTTGCCAAGAACCTCCTTGGGGGGAGTCAAGCCCCACCAAATCTACCGAGAGGATGAACAAGGAGACCCCCCGGCCTAAATTTTCTGCACTAAGTCTTAGATGGCATATGCAAGAAGGCCCTTAGACAGCATATTGAATGTGCCTTGTATTAGTTGTAAATCATTTTCATTTTCATTAGTAAGAGCCAAGCCGGGAAGAAACTCGGAATACGTTGATGGGCTAGTGAGGATTGCATGTGGTACCGCGCAGCGCCCGACGTCTCGGTTGGAACAAGTTGGGACGGGGCGCGACGATCAGTTCTTCGGAGGCCATTTCGGTAAATACATGGTGCCAGACCTTGCATGTCCATTTTGGGGCGACTCATGTAGCCGCGGCAAAAACGTATCCTACCGTCACTAAACACCGTAATAAATGTCAAAATACTACTAAAGCAATATTAAACCGCAAAAAATGGATGGGTCGGGCGCTCGAATGAGCTTACTCCCCGGCCTTTTTCGCTCAAGGCTTGGCCACCCAATGAGCGACAGACTTGGGACACCGGACCCGCTAAACAACATGCACCATCTACCTCTTCCCCCATAAGCTATGCTCACCCCGGTCAGTGGATCCGTAGATACACCAAACGATTCACACCGCAAGGCGCAACTTTTCGAAATTTGTATTTATTTGTCCCCCCGACAGCTTCCGCGCCACCAATTTCAAAACTATATCGCGAAACAACCACAGTACTATGCAACTCCAAAAAACCTCGTCGATTAACAAAAAAACCCTCCGCGGGTACGGCGCACCACATCGCGTCCCGCCGAGCGTCCGGACGTTCATGTCCGCCGCCACAAAACAATAAATCCAAGTCCCATAGACCATGGTCGTGTCCCGCCTACATACGCAACCCACCACGAACCCACTACATCAACCTAACGTCAACCCACCACTTACTATAATTGCTACCCCAACGCTCTCGACCATGACCTCCCCCCACTCTAACCTCCCTGCTACTGGCAAGCATGCCATGATGCGTGATTGGCCTGCGCCCCAGTTCAGCGGCCACCCCACCCCCACAAGGCGTCTTACCCGCTTTTTCCCTTCCTCACGGCGCCCCAGCTTCGTACAAAGAACAACAATTTCGGCTCAGCTCTTGAGCCTTCCCCTGGTCATGGCCTCCAAACACCCTTGATCCTCGCCGCTCCCCGGTCAACCACTGGCATGGGACGGGCCGCTGACCTCTCGGCCCGCAAGATCGACTCATACCTCCTCAGTCCTCACATGCCAGTAACTACTTCACCACCCTCCCAAACTTACTAGTTTTTGGATACATGGAGTTTTCCTTCCCGAATCGACAAACCCCTCGGACTCGGTGCTTTCCGCCTGCTCGGTCATTCGCCGCTGGCTACTCGACAACTTGAATAAGATCGACTACCTCACTGCCCGCTAGAAAAATATATTCGGCCGGAAACTCGCACATTTCACGCGATGGAGAGCCTCGAGCGTTTGCACACACAGTCCAACGACGCCTCTCCACTCCGACCACACTCCACTCCCCCATGACCTCGCTACATGTTACCAGAAAGTCCGCTTGGATACACCCACCTTCTTCACGGCGGTGGATATGTTATATCAACTAGCTTCACACCAGCGTGACTTCCGATCGGGCGGTCCCGTGCCACCTCGCGCTGCCGCCCACCCCCCCCTTTCAGAATACTTCGAGACAACAACAACCAATTTATTCAGTTGCGACGGCCTCCGAAAAGTCAGGTCGTGGCATAAAACTCAGCGCTCCCCTCGTCTTAACTCTCACTGGCCCAAAATCGACTAGCCTAGTCCATGATCTCCTCCCTAACCTCCTTCCAACAAGGCTCACTACCGCCTTGAGCGGCTCGTTGCCGACCCATGCCATCTAGATAGAGGACCTCCCGGAGCCCACGCAGCTCCTCCTATAGTTCATGGACGCTCTCCAGCCCGTCAACGACCTCACCCCGACCGAGGATGGCCCCTTATGTTTTTAGGTAAATATCCTCCACCTACCCGATAACCCCATTCATTCACGGTCCGGCCTTGTAACCATATAGATTCCTCCGAATACTTTTCACACGGCAATACCCCCCACCCACCAAATTCACAACATCACCATCACACCCCCCCAATTCACATGCCATGTCCTAGGCACATCATGGGCAGCCACCTGCCTCACCACAGTCCTCATCCATTAGTCATAGCAACCCCTATCCCACACATGCATTGACGTTGACGGCGCCATGCCCCCATCACATTCGCGGTCCACACTCCTCCATCAGACAACACTCAAATATATTGGCCTCCATTCTCACTCACACAACTCACCACTCTTCACCTTCGGCCTCGCCCATCCCCCCTCCCTCCAAAAATTCCCCGACGGCTCTTACTACCGCTCCGACTCCTCCCCCTCCACCAACATCACAACTAGCATACAAATCTCCCTCACTACCGAAATGTGATGCACTCTCATCTCTACAAACGGCACAGCCACTATCCCCTCAAACAAGACTTTCTTCACCACGGCTCACACATAAACACTCACTATCAACCCACACCACTACTCCACATTTGGTAGGGCCCGACTCTCGGACCCCATCTTCACCAGCTCACCATCATCACAACCCATCAACATTTCCAAACACAAAACCCTATTCCGCAACCCCCCACCCTCCTGCTCACTGGACCCGCCACCTCTTGGACGTCAACACCATCACCAAGTGGAAGCTCGAGACCTCCGACAGCTCGACGATGGACACTGATGATGACACCCCCTTCGACCTCGACTCCCTTCCCGACATCCAACTCTCCTTCTCATACTCAAACCCCAACCCCGCCCTGCCTCAAAACCTAAAACCCTCCAAGAAACGCCGCTCCACCTCGCCGGAACCATCAGCCGCCCTCACTACCACCACTAGCCCCTCCTCTTTCTCCCCGAATCACATATCACCACCGCCAACCCCACTCCCCTCCCCACCATCACCGAGGACTCTACTCGACCCATGGACTCATCCTCCAACCCACTCACACACACCAGATCCGAACCGCCCCGCAAAATAAACTCCCCAATCCCTTCCAACCCACCCACCCCTCACGCTACCGACTCCACCACCACATCATCCCCCCTTCCCAACCAACCACCTCCCACCCCCACCCTCCTCATGGACGACCCCATGGACACCTCACACAACCCCCGCCCCCCTACCGACCCCGCCCTCAAACCTGCCCCCCCAACTGGCGTCACCAAATCCACCCGCCAACGCAACAAGAAGAATCTGCATTCCCCGCCCCCTTGCACCGCGCACCGCCAAACACCCCCACCACCTCCCTCAACCCTGCCCAACCCCACAAACCAACCCCAGCATAGAGCACACATCTCCTCCCCCACGTATGCCCAAACAGTCGCACCCTCCTCCAAAACCCTTACCGCCACTCACACCGACCCAACTAATGGCGAACTCGAAGAATGGATTGATGAACTCAAGAGAAAGTACGACCCCTTCACCTCCGCGGCCCCGGGATCCTCCGCCCCCCCCAACCCGACCTCCAAGACTGCCTCGGCCAACAAGGTCGCCCCTCGTCCCTAAATTGAAATTGAACTTGTTTACAACATGTACCGTATGCGCCGGTTTTTCACCAAAAGCCGGATGCGTCGGCTGCTGTCTCTGGGCCCTCCCAACTATGCCATACAGGGAACTCATTTAGGGTCGTGCGAGGGGGCAATGTGCGGATGCGCGGCGGGAGGTCGTGCGGGACTTGATGCGGTATATGAGTAGGAGGTGATGCAGCCATTGGACAGTATGCGTGTGGAGTTGTGCAAGAATGCGAGACGTGTCGAGGTGTGCTTTGGAGACGAGTTTATCAGGAGGGTCGGTGCGGGCGGTGAGAAGGGAGGTGAGACTCGTGATGGTGGAGGAGTGCGGTGTACCTGTGCGGCTCATGACGATGGGGAGGATGTCAACCACTGTGCCTGGCCAGTGGCTTTCTGATGGCGTTTGCAAGGGGTGTGTATTTGGATCGTATGAGGTCGGCTGTGTGGGAGAGGTTGTTGTCTGTGCAGTACTTCCATTCCCCTATCTGAATCTTTTTTATGGATGCGTAACGTCGGCGACCGTTGGAGTGACCAACGAATCGGGGTTCGAGGATGCGGATGAAGTCAGGTTTGTGTGCAGGGGGACGAAGCGCGGGGGGGAGAATCTCAGGGGGGAGGACGGCGGGGCATGAGGTTAGGGAGTCAGGCGAGAGACCTTCGTCAGCAGCAACAAGTCGGGTGGGCATGTGGGTGGGGTGAGGTGGGTGGCAGTCAAGTGGAGTGTGGGCAGGGGTGGGGGAAGCAAACGATTTTATGGGTTTGTTACCGAAGTCTGCGGTGATGGTTTCCCAGCGTCCTCCGTTGTGGCGTTCCAGTAGGGAGAGTAGGAGTTGCAGAGCGCTGTTGTGTCGGTCCTGTCTTAGACCAGACATAGAGGGGCAGTTACCGGCCATGTGGCCGTTGCTAGTGAATTGGCCACATAGGGGGCAGCGCAGGGTGGGGTTGTGAGTAAGTAGGCGGGTGTTGTGGACGCCCCACATGAATTCTTGTTTGTGTGTGAACTGGATATTTGTGAGGGTTGAGTGTTTTTTGTGGTAAGAGAAATCGGCGCCGTCCTTCGCGGCGCGGGCGAGGAGGGCTCCGTGTTTGGTTGTTTGCGAGAGAGGAGTGTGTGTGTGTTTTGTGCTGTAGGTGTGTGCGTCGGTTTTGAGGTTGGTGTATCTGTAGGGTATGGGGTCCCCTAGGGTTTGTGGGATGAGGGTGTATGGCCATGTCCAGTGGCCTATCGTGACCTCTGAACCTGTGGTGTATGTAGTGTCGGGTGGGTGACCATCCGCGACGAGGTTGGCGAGGGTGTCTGCGAGGTCGTTGCCTAGGGAATGGTTGTGGGCTTTGATTTTGCCGAGGTGTGTACGGATGCCTGCGTCGCAGCGGGTTTTAAGGGTGTGTGTGATGGATAAGAGGGTGTCGCGGTGAATGTTGTGGCGGTAAGCGGAAGGGCAGTTTAAGTAACCTTGTATGAGGCGGAGGGAGCACGCACTGTCTGTGAGGAGGTGGGTGCGGCCAAGTTGGAGGCCTATATCTATGCCAGCTAATTCAGCGCGATTTATTGTATGTGAGGGAGGGGTAGAGGTCACCATGATTTTGATTTTGGTGTCCGAGGCGGGGTGGGTAGCTGCTGCTCCGAGGGGGGACGAGCTTCCTTTTTTCGAGCCGTCTGTGTATACAAAGTCCTGCCAGTTCCAAGCAGGGGTGCCTCTGGTGGGGGGGTACGTTAGATGCACGCGGTCCGGGAGGGGGTATGTGAGGGGGTGAGTTGGGTTTGGGGGGCGGTGGTATATACCCGCTGAGTGGGGTGAGTAGGTGCCAAAGAGGTGTGGAGGAGGGGGGGTGATGATGGGGTTGGGGAGGTGAGTGTCGTAGATAGATTCGAGAGTGTTGTGAAGTGCGGTCATGGCTGTGGGTGATGGGAGGGTGGAGAGTGCGAGGGGGTTGGCGACGAGGTATATGTCGACCATCCATCGTGTGCCGAATGGGGTAGGGGTGGGGTTGCCAGTGTGTTGGTCGGGGGGTAGGAAGGTGTTTGCGTCATTGGGGAGGGTGTAAAGGTGGTGGGTGTATGGGGAGTTGATGTATTTGGAGTGGCGGTAGGGTGTGTGTTCCCATCGGGGGAGGATGAGGATGGTTGCGCTGGGTGTGTGAGGGGCTGTGAGGTGTGCGCTGGTGATTGCGTGTTCCATGGCTCGTCTCATGCATTCGTGGTCGTATTCGGGGTTGGCTATGTTGGTGCCTTGCCAGGTGTGCGGGGCATTGCTGCCGCTAGATGAGAAGACTATATCTTCGGGGTAGAGGGAGTGGTAGGTGTGGGAGTGAAGGGATTTATTGAGGGGGTCGGAGTAGAGTTCTGTCTGGATGCGGAATGTGTGACGGAGAGCTGTGAGGAGGTCTTCTCTGGTGGCCCATCTATTACGGGTGGTGGTGGCGGGTGTGGGTGAGTGGATTTCTGAGCGGGAACCTAGGCGGGTGAGGAGGTGGTAGACCTCCTCTTCGAACGTATGCTGCGAGAGGTCGGGGCGAAAGAGTTGGTAGAGGTGGCGGACGCGGGGGCCGTTAAGGGTGGTGACCGCGCGGCCGTCGGGAGTGCAGAGTATGGTGGTGTCGTGGAGTGATGGGTGTGCGTGGATAGCGAATTTACCGGTAGGGAGCATGTCGAGGTCGGGGTTGATGGGGTCATGGTTGAATGTGATTAGGGGGTGTGACCACGGAGGGGGTCCGGGTTCTGGCAAAATGGGTGTGGTGGAGGGGACATAGCCTGAGTTAAATGCGGTGAGGGCGGTGGGGCCGGAGGGGGTCTCACTGATGGTGTCGTGGAGTTGTAGGCATGGGGCCCACTGCACTTCGTGGAGGTGGGTGAGGTCGTGTTGTTGGCCGCGAGCACACCACTCGCACTGCCATGTGGCGGGTCCCTGAGCTGGGCGGCATTGGGAGTGTATGGCAAAGTGCGGGCATGTGCAGCAGGTGGAGGAGGGTTCTGTGTGCAGGGGGTCATGACAGATGGAGCAGGCGGTGGGGGAGGGGGAGGGGAGGCATACCGATGTGGGAGTGGAGGAGATGAGGCGGAAGCCGTCGTCGAGTTGTAACTGAATGTCCCATTCCGTGAGGTGTTCCGGGGCCCATTCAACCATGTACTGCGTTTGGCCGTATTCTGTGTCCTTGTGTTTGGAAATGATGCGTGTTACGTCGCAGGGGGGGTAGTGGTGGTCTGAGGGGGTGAGGTATTCTGTGTCTAAGTGTGTGGTGGGTGCGGTGGGGGTGGGGTGAGTGGTGCGGGAGGTGTAGATGCCGGATGAGAGGGTGGGGGGTGAGCGGGGGAGGTGAGGGGAGAGGAGGGGAATCCATGAGGGGTGTATAGTGGTGGGGGGGGATGCTTGGTTGGTAGTGAGGCTTGTGATGGGGAGGCGGTTGTGGATAGTATCGAGGGGTTCAGTGAGGATTGCGGCGAGGAGGCGGATGGGAACTGAGAGTGGGGTGGTGGACCCCGTGAGTGTGGTGATGGATTTGCATGATTTGAGGATGAAGGAGGATGAGGTGGCTCTGAGGAGGACTTGTGGCCACGAGGTGATGTTACTTTTCCAGAGGGGGGTGAGGCGGGGTAGGAGGGAGGCGTGTGTTTTGCGGGGAGAGAAATCGCAGTAGGCTTGTTTATATGTGTGAGGGTCGGTGATGTGTGTGGCTTTGTCCCGGAGTGAGGCGAGGAGGGCGTTGTCTTGAGTGGTGAAGTGGGCGCGGATTGTGGAGGCGATAGGGTTGGTGAGGGAGAGTGGAGGGATGTTGTGGAATAGGGTGCCCGCATCGCGTTGAGCTCTGACTAAGCACTTTAGTGTGGGTGGGGTGTAACATGTTGACATGATGGATTCCGAGGGCCAGTGGGAGTACGTGGTGGATAGGGTGCGTATGTGTGCGCGGGCCATGTGGCCTCTGTAGCCTGAGTTGTTCATGATTTTATGTAGGTGGCAAACTGTGAGTTGTGCGGCGTGGGCTTTGAGGGAGGGGAGGCCGTATCCTAGGTCTGAGGTAGGGCGGTGAAGGGCGGTGCGGGGAAGGTTACGTACCGAGGAGACGGCGGAGCGGAGTGCGCGGCAGATTTGTCCTTCGAGAGTGTCGAGTTGGGAGTCGGTGAAGAGGCCGAGCTGGAGGGTGAAATGCTTTCCGATGAGGAGTCCACGGATGACCCTGATTCTGCGGGATTGTGTTAGTGGGGAGGTGGAAAGGGTGGTGATGAGGGATGCAGTGGTACGTTTGAGTTCTTGCCAGTGTTTGGTGAAGTTGAGGGAGGTGTTCAGTTCTACCCCTAGGACGCGGTATGTGTCCTTGGGGCCAATGGAGGGGATGGGGGCCGGGGTGGAGTTTAGGGAGATGAACTGAGTTTGCAGGCGGGATGCGAGGAGGGTAGTGTTGGCGAGGGTGAGGGCGTTGCCTGTGCGCCAGAGCGCGCCGGTGATGCAGCATTTGCGGATGTTGACGGTCATGCCCGTGTAGGCGCTGAAGAGGGAGAGTTTTCTGAGCTGGATGGTCATGTTGGGGGTCGAGCCCGTGGCGAGGCTGAGGTCGTCGGCGAAGCCGTGTCCTGGGTATGTGGCTGTGGGTTCTGTGGGGTCGACGTTAGTAGCGGGGGGGCCTGGGCGGTATCCCCGGCTTCCCACCGTGAGCCAGCGAAGAAAGGGTTCAAGGAAG
This sequence comes from Tetraselmis chui, assembly GCA_026401115.1. Lineage (NCBI taxonomy): Eukaryota > Viridiplantae > Chlorophyta > Chlorodendrophyceae > Chlorodendrales > Chlorodendraceae > Tetraselmis > Tetraselmis chui. The sequence continues at coordinate 205,948 of JAPMLY010000125.1, forward strand.
AGGGTGAATAGAAAGGGGGAGAGGGTGTCGCCCTGGAGGGTTCCGCGATTAATGTCTATAGAAGGGGTGGGGCCATGTGGTGTAATATAGTCTGTGGTTGAGACCCCGTAGAGGTGTTCGCATGTGTCGACAAAGGTGGGGGGCATACCGAGTTGACGCATGTGTTTGAACATGATACGGTGGTCCGCGGCGTTGAAGGCGCCTTTGAAATCTGCGTACATGACGTAGATGTCTTTGTTGTGGAGTTTCGCGTCCTCCATTGTCATAATGAGGGAGGAGAGGGCGTCGTGGATACTGCGGTGTTGTCGGAATCCGTCCTGTTGGTCGCTGAGAATGCCGTGGGTTTCGGCGTACTTCGAGCCTGCATCTTTGATTAGTGCTGTCCATAGTTTAAGGAGGTTATTCATGAGGGCGATAGGGCGGTAGTTATCGAGGAGGGAGGGGTCGCCTTTTTTATGTAGGAGGCATGTTGTGCTGTGGCACCAATCAGGAGGGGTGTAGGATTTGTGTGCTAGGAGGGAGAGGAGAGAGAAGAGGGCGGAGCGGGTCGCCGGTGGTAGGAATTTGATTATTTCATTGGGGATACCGTCGGGGCCGGGGGCTTTGCCGGTGCCTAGGGAGTTGAGGGTTTTATCGAAAGTGTCGCGGGTAATCATGTCGGCAAGGGTGAGAGAGGGGTCACCGCGGGGTTCGATGGTAAAGTTGTCGGGGTTGTCGGGGAGCTCCCATGGGGGGGTGGGTAGTTCGTGTGGGGTGGCGCAGCCGAGTTCGCTAGCGAAGTGAGAGTGTACCGCGTCAATGACGGCGGAGGGAGAGGATGCGGTGGTTTTATCGGGTTTGGTAATGCGGTGGAGGGTGGAGGCGGCGCCGGCGGGGGGTAGGAGGCCGCTTTTAATTTTCAATCGGCGGTGGGAGAGTTTGGGGCAGGTGTCGTAGGCCGCATTGGCTCGAGTTTTTATTTTCTTTATCTTATCCGTGGTGGTGGCGTGAAGGAGCTGGCGTATGCGTGCTTGGCACTGTTGTTTGATGGCGTCAGGGGAGAGATAGTCGGTTGTGTTTAAGAGGGCTTGGGCGATGGGGAGGGGGCCGTTATTTTTGCTGCATTTACGGAGTTTGAGTATGTGAGTGCGTGTTTTATTTGTTAGCCAAGTAGGGTCAATGGGACGCTTGGGGTGGGCGGGGTTTCTTGGCGGGGAGGAGGGGCCAAACTGTGGCTGCGTGGTTCATGTGATGGGAGAGGAGTGTGGTGAATTGTGAGGCTAGGGTGTCGAGGGTGTCGGGGGAGGCCGAGGTGTGTGAGGTGTTGAGTATTTCTGCGTGGAGGGCGGCCGTTTGGTTGATGAGGTCGGGGGTGCTGGATTGGTACGCTTTTATGTGGTCGGGTGTGAGGGGAAGTCGAAAGGTGAGTTTGCGCGTTGTGTGATGTGTGTGGGGGTGGGTATGGGGAGGGGGGGGGTGTGCCATGAGGGAGAAAGGGGCGGGAATGACGAGGTGGATTGCAGAGTGGTCAGTAAAGTGGGAGGGGGAGGGGAATATCGAGCAAGAGGATGGTGGGAGGGTGATAGGTGAAGGAGGCGTGGTGAGCCAGTGGTCAAGGCAGCCCCCGCTGCGGGGGAAGGTAGGGATGGGGTCGTGGAGGGGGTGGAGGTGGGATTTGAGTAAGGAGGTGAAGGCAGGGTGTCCTGTACCTGTGTGGGTGGTCGATTGGAAGTCCCCTCCCCAGAGGGTGCGGTGCCTATAAGGAGGTAAGGGGTGCCTGAGTGGGGGACGATTTTTAGTCCGGCGATATGGGGGATGAGGTGGGGGGGCGGGGTTAGGACAGTGGCAGACTGGAATGAGGCTCGGCGGACCGCGAAGAGAACGCCTGCGTTGGGTAGGGGCACAGTTGAGTAGCAAGGTCGGGAGCTTTTGAGGTGGTATTGGGGGAGGGCTATGCGCCAGCGGGACTTGTGGGTGTCGTGGTTGGTTTCGGTGAGGATTAAGACGTCCGGTTGGTGGGAGGTGGAGAGGTGTTCAACATCCATAATGGAGGTGTGTAGGCCGCGGGTGTTGAGGGTGATGAAGTGTAGTGGTTGGGATGTGTGGGGTGGAGGGCGTCGAGAAGGTGGTGACGGCCCTGCGGTAGGGGGGCGGAGCGGAAGGTGTGGTTCCATAGGAGAGTGTGGAGGGTGTAAACCGTGTTTCGGGGGTCGAAGGGGGGGGGATTGTATGGATGGTCGGGGGGAGCAGTGGCGATGAAGTAGGTGTGCAGGAGGGCGTGGGTACCGCACGACCATGCTCTGACTGAGTCGTCTTGCCGAGGAGGATTGAGCAGGCGGAGGGTGCCGACAGGAGGGGGGGGGGAGGAGTTCCAGTCGGAGAGGAGAGCGAGGGAGCGGGTGAGGAGTTCGGGTGGAGGAGAGTGATGAAGAGAGTCCACCCATGTGGATGAGGTGTGAGTGATGTGTAGGAGGCCGAAGTGTGAGTGTTGCCATGTGAGGACCAGGAGAGAGTGGTTAGGTGTCCCCGGGCGGGGGGGGGGTGCCTCGGTTGTCGAGGTTCGTCCATTGGCTCGGGTATTGGGAGTTGTGGTGGTGGTTATCGACTTCGTTGTTAGTGATAACAGTGTACGTGGCGGAGGGAGTGGAGTGAAGTTTGGTTATTGTGGTAGCGAGGCAGGATAGGTTGGAGAGGTCCTGGTAGTGCCCCCATTGGAAGGAGAGGACAGCGGAGATATCGAGGCTGCCTATGGCGGAGGGGAGGCCGTGTACAAGGTTGAGGTCGAATAAGTAGTTATGCACTGTTGAGCTGCAGGTGCGGGAGTTAAAGTGGTTCGGGAGAGCGGAGCGAGTCACGGTGTTTACAGTGTGTCTGCGTATGTCGGGTTGGGGAGTGGGGAGGGAGGTGTGGGGTCTAACCTCGGGTTCGTCCTTAGGGGGACTAATGATGACAGACGGCCGTATCGGCCGGGGGTGACCTGGGGGAGCTGTTGGGACTGGGGGAGGCGGTGTTGGCCTGTGGGGGGCCGGTGGTCTCCTCTAAGTCTTCCTCCAGCAGGTCGTCAGAGTCGCCGAAGTCTAGTTCTTCTTCTCCAGGGGAGGAGGGCGGAAGGGGAAGGTGGGCGGGGTTGGTGGGGGGGAGGGGGGTGTCTGAGGTCGGGGGAGGTTTGGGGCTGTGGTGGTGAGGGGTGGTAGTGGTAACGTGTTGGGGTGTGAGGGAGGGGCGCGGGGGGGCGCGGGGTGGGGGTGACGGGGAGGTTTGTTTGCGGTAGGGGCGGGAGTGCTTGGTAATGCCCGCAGGGGGCGCGGGTTTGAGTGAGGGGTCTGTGGGGGGGCGAGGGTGGGGAGGGGTGCCTGTTTGTGCGGGTGGTACGGAGGAGGTGGAGTGGGGGAGGGAATGAGGAAGAGGGGGGGTGAGGGTAGGCGTGGGGTTCGGGGGAGCGGGGAAGAGGGGAGGGGGTTGCGTGTGGGGGTGGGGGGGGGTGGTGAGGAGGAGGAGTCCATGGGTTCGGAGGAGTCTTCTGTGGGGGTAGGGAGGGGGTTGGGGGTAGGAGTGGGGGGGAGGGCTGTGGGGGGAGCTGGAGGCTTGGGGGGGGGGGTGGACGTGGTAGGAGGAGGTGGAGGTGGGTTGAGAGGCAGTGGAGGGGTGTGGTGGGAGAGGTGGATGGGTGGGAGCGAAAGTATGAGCCATCGGGGAATTTTTTTCAGGGTTGTGTAGTGATCCAAGAGGCTGAGGGGGTGTTGGGAGGGGGGGTGGATGTGGGGGTGTGTTGTGTGAGGTATTCTGCGGCTGTCTGGGATAAGAGGGTGTACAGCCAGTGTGTGGGTGGAATGGTGCCGTCTGAGTTGATGCATGGAAGGGAGAGGGAGTGGCGAGATTGTACGAGGACTGTGGTGAGGCAGGTGTCAGTCCAGGACGAACCTGGGACATGGCCTGTGACGGGGGGGGGGGTGTGATGGTAATGGTGTGAAGGTGATGGTCCGGGGGTACTGTTTCATAGGGTGAATAAGGAAATATGTGAAGGGATACATGGCCGGACTGTGAATGAATGGGATTATTGGACAGGTGGAGGATATTTACCCAGAATGAGGATGGGTCGGACTCGATCGGGATGGGAGTGTCCAGCGGTTGGAGGGCGTCCGCGAACTGGAGGGTGAACTGAGCTTGCTCGGGTAGGTCTTCGAGTCTGCTCTGGGTGTGGGTCGGGGAGGTTGGTCCGGTCGAAGTGAGGGCCAGGTCGGAGGTGAGGAGGTCCTGCAGGAGGGCGATGGCCTCTTGGCCGGTGATACCGGTGAATATGGGGGAGCGGATTTTCACCCTTCGGCCTGGAACTCCTGGAGCCGAGGCATCACGGAGAAAGCGAATTTTCTGCTGACTTAGTTTTTCCATGAGAGAAGGGGAGGAGGTCGCGTAGGGGGGCATTGGACCGGCTGAACTGAACTCACGCTGGCGTGAAGTCAGTTGGTACAGGAGGCCCACCGCTATACAGGATGTGGGAATAGTCAGGTGGATTTCTTGAAAGCCCGTGCGGAGCTCGACCGGGAGGGGTGTGGCATCGTCGCATTTCGGGGCCGTGGGGTGGGGTGTTCGAGAGGCGGTCGCGGTCCACCGAGTGTGGTGGGCGAGTTCCCGGCCTATTATATTTTTAGTGCGGTTGGGGAGATCAGTGAGGTCATGGAGGCACTCGAGGAGCCAACGACGGGCCAACGAGCATGCCGACGTGATCGGGTCGGGGTGAGTCGGATCCGGCAGGAAGACGCCGTGGATCCAGAATCGAGCGAGGTGGGGGGGGGTGTTGGAATACTGGCATGTAAGGAGGAGTGAGTCGACCGTACGGGTGGAGAAGTCGTCGGCCTGTCCGAGGGCCTGGGTTGACCGTGGGGGAGACAGGACCTGGGGGGTATGGAGTCCACGTCGGAGAGGAAGGGGGTCCAGAGGTGTGCCCATGACTTGTTGGGGGTGGTTGAGTTGGGGGGCTGTGAGAAACGGGGTCAGCGGGTGTCCCGCGAGTGCGTTCCTGGGATGGTAGAGGTCCGTGAAGCGACCATGCGGCGGGGGATCCCGCAGAAGCGCCTGCATGTAGGTGGGGGTGGGGGTAGGGGTCGAAGACATGGCGATCGAGCTGGATTTCGAGTATTGGAGATGAGTGTAGGGGGTGAGTGTGGCTTTTCGAGTTGGTGTTTGAGAGTAGTGCGCGTGTTGGCTGCACGCGACCAGGCCCGATGGGACCTGAGTTTGGTGGATGTTGGCGGCGGACAGGGACGTCCGGACGCTCGGAGGGGCGCGATGTGGCGCGCCGTCTCCCGGGGGAGATGCATTTTGTAAGCGGTGTGTGGTTTTAGAATGTCGCAGTACTTTGAGGGCTACATGTGTAGTTTTTGAAGTGGATGGCGCGATAGCTGTCGGGGGGACGAAATTCAAATCCCTGGAAGCTGCGCCTTTGAGTGTGTACCGTCTGGTGTCGCTACGGATCCACTGACCATTGTGAGCTAGGCTCGGGTGGGGAGAGGTGAATGGTGCACGCTGTCCAGCGGCCCTGTCCACCAGTCTTGCGCTCGATGGGAGGCCAGGCCCAGAGCGAAGACGATCGGCGTTGCTCATCCGAGCTACCGACCCATCCCCGTTATGTGGTCCAGTAGTACTTTAGTAGTACTGTGGATCTTTTTACTGTCTTTAGTGACGGTAGGATACCTTTTTGTCCCTTCGTCCCTAAAATACTAATCGCAGGGCCCACCGGCCCGGAGGTCCGAACCCCCACCCCCCTCTCCATCCCCTACCTGACATTAGGCAACATAATGGTTTAACCACTACTGCTCCGGCCACACTACCGTCTCATTTCCACCCACACACTTGCGCCATCAAAGTCCAAAATTACCTTTCTGACTTATGGACTCCCCACCCCATTGGCAACCTAGATATATCTGCGGTGCTCCCCTTCCAAGGTGCAGGTACAAAGAATTAGCCTCCAAATTCTCCATAGCCACCTCAATCGCCAAATTGTACTCCTCTCCCTCCGCCTCATACACCATCATCACCAACAATGAAGTAGACACCCACCACCACCATGGGGTCTTCTCTAGCCAATGGACTAACATTTCCAACATGGGCGCACCCCCACAACCGGGCACACCCCACCACCCACTACTTATTATCATCACATGGCAACACTCACACTTCGGCCTCTTACACATCACCAACACCTTTGCCACTTGGATTGACTCCCTCCACCACCCACCCCCACCGGAACTCCTCCACCGCACCATCTCCCTCCTCGTAGCATGGAACCCCACCACCCCACCGGCCCACCCCCAATCCGTCCCTCCACATCCTCAACCCACCCCGACAACTCGAGGCCGACCACACATGGTCGTGCGGCACCCACATACTCCTCCACACCTACTACATACTCACGACACCGCCCGACCAACCATTCTTTTATTCATATTGGTATTCAGAAAAAATATAATATAAAACGTGGGCACACCCCACCACCCACTACGTATTATCATCACATGGCAACACTCACACTTCAGCCTCTTACACATCACCAACACCTTTGCCACTTGGATTGACTCCCTCCACCACCCACCCCCACCGGAACTCCTCCACCGCACCATCTCCCTCCTCGTAGCATGGAACCCCACCACCCCACCGGCCCACACCCAATCCGTCCCTCCACATCCTCAACCCACCCCGACAACTCGAGGCCGACCACACATGGTCGTGTGGCATCCACATACTCCTCCACACCTAATACATACTCACGACACCGCTCGACCAACCATTCTTTTATTCATATTGGTGTTCAGAAAAAATATAATATAAAAAGTGGGCACACCCCACCACCCACTACGTATTATCATCACATGGCAACACTCACACTTCGGCCTCTTACACATCACCAACACCTTTGCCACTTGGATTGACTCCCTCCACCACCCACCCCCACCGGAACTCCTCCACCGCACCATCTCCCTCCTCGTAGCATGGAACCCCACCACCCCACCGGCCCACCCCCAATCCGTCCCTCCACATCCTCAACCCACCCCGACAACTCGAGGCCGACCACACATGGTCGTGTGGCACCCACATACTCCTCCACACCTACTACATACTCACGACACCGCCCGACCAACCATTCTTTTATTCATATTGGTATTCAGAAAAAATATGAAATAAAAACTGAAACTATTTACGGATACGATTTAGATTGTATCGTTACTGCCAATGGAGAGGTTGGAATAGGCGGCTCACGGCGCTAGCCCTAATCAAACACCCTAGATGGCGGATTTAGGGAACGCCAAGAGACAACAACCCTGAACTCGGTGTTGTTGTGAATAGTTTCAATCTCAATGAAAGGGCCTACTACTCCACTGAAATCAACTTATCAACATGGTTACGTTTCGACAATATTAAGCACACCCGGGCGGACAAAACGGGCACGTGCACAAGTTAGCACGGCCGCATATTGGTTATCTCCCTATTTATGGTTATAATAATTTTTGAGCCCTCACGCATAGCATTTTGGGCCTTTTAGGGCACGTAATGTGGTGACTAATTCGACTCCTGATGGCAAAAAATGAAATTGTTTACAACATATACCGGGTGAAACCGGTTGCTGTCTCTGGCCCTCCTAGCTCCGCCAACAAGGGAAATGACAAGCCGGGGCTAAACCGTGAACATCCTAGTCCTACCTCTCCAATAATGAGTTGGGAATGATGGAAATACAAGCACGCGAAGGAGGACAATTATATGGTATGGCCAATTATAGGGGAGCGCTTGCTTGTCGTGCGTTTTTGTGGTACACATGAACCTATTCTAAGGCGTAACTTGAAGCGAGCGTGCATGCCTATTTGCTACGAGTTCGCATGTCGTTCGTTTCAAAGAATGTATAGTATGTCGTCGCAATATAATACCATTTTGACGGCATGCCACGCCAATGTCCAGTTCCGTGAGCAGTGACTCACAACGCGTCCGGAATTGGAAATTGACTTTTGTTTTAAAGTTTTGCCATCTTTGCGATGTAGGTCTTTCTATCCGGGTCCCTCGACCCAAAGATATGAGCCATCCTAACATGACATATTGTAACACAATTTCAATTTCAATTCCGGGTGTCATGAATCGTGGTTGTGGGCCGTTTCTTCACATCTCGCATTGTTTGACTCACAATACAACTGTTTGCATCGATTCGGCCCCGTCGCTAAACGGAGGAAACGACCATGGCGACGACGAATCACGATGGTCGGTCAAGCGAAGGCGGCAGAGGAAGGAGGTTGCTGTTGAGTGCTTTCCTCCAAATGCTTTGAGTAGCAGTCCATGAAGAGCTGACGGCACGGCACCCTCGCGCGCAACTTGATGCACGAGAGGAAGGCGCCACTCAACTTACGGTGAAGGGAGTACGCCTCTTCGGGGGGCGGCGTCAAGCGGTGCTTTATCATGACACCCCCGAGGTCACTCACCTACCACAACGGGTGTTAGCGTAACACGCCTCGTTAGCACCGTGGCTCGACTCGACTCGCTATACCTAAGATTAGCAAATTATGTAACGGCGCTGAGGATGAGCAACGACGGTCACTAGTTGATGTGGCTATTATTACCTCGCGGGTCATTGTCTTTTGGGCACCAAAGTCGTACATCCCTTCGTGCGAAAATGGCAACCCCACCACGAAGCCCGCCTGTGACAAGGAAATGTCGAGTTGCATTACAATCACCTCCCTTTTTAATCTATTAAGCTGCAAAAAACTAGCAAAAAAACAATGAGTGGATGAGCAAATAATCAAGTCGAAATTTACGCACGAAACAGCGAAACGATCAATCAAAATGAAACAATCCAAGTAAAAAGTTCATAATACAGAAAACAGGAGAAGGTAGTAACAAAAAGCGACGGGGGTTGATTAAAAATGATTTGACAACGGAGTAGGGGGAGGGGAGCCCACCTTGACGTGCGCGTCAAGCATGACCTGACTTTCCTCGCCCGTCAAGAATCCAAGGCGGATGGACATCGCGACCACCTCGTCGGTGTCTTCCTCGGCGCAAGCCTTCACCTACCAAAGCGAAGTAGCGTGGAGCCGTGTCAGAAATAATGTATCCGCAAATGGATGCGGCGACAAAAACCACCCCCTCCCTCTCACACATACGCACGCACCCACAAATACACACACACACACACACACACACACACACACACACACACACACACACACACACACACAAACAGAATCACACTCACAAATACACACACATACATACATGCGAACAACCTAACAGTTCTAGCGGGACCACGCACCATACGGAGGTAGTCGTCCACGAAAGACTTTGGGTAGTCACGCGCCGCGCCGAAGTCGATCAGCTGTAGACTGCACTCGAGAGACGAACGGGTTAATGCGGACAGTTAGCATTGTTGTGGTGGCGCCATATGTGCTTGAATTCATGGTATAACGAATGTGTACGCATGTTGTACGAAGCTGTGCACGCATTTGCATATCGTGCTGTAAGATATACTTCAGTTCATATGTGAGCTCGCAAAATTTCAAGGGTGCATGTGATCATGTGCGCGTGGTTGTGCGTGTGCTTGCAGAGGGAGGGGAGGGGTGGGGCTGCCGCACGTGTCGCTGTCTGCGTCGTACAGGAAGTTGCCCCAGTTAGGGTCGGTCTGCATGAAGCGCCACTCGAAGAGCTCCTTGAGCGTGAGAGTCAACAGGCGTGTGGCCACACAGTCGCGAATCTGCAGCCAGGGACGTGTGCAGAGAGGGGAACAGGGTTCAGAAAGGGGGGCGCATTGCAGATGTGAAAGAAGAAGAAAATGGACACTCGAACAACATTGTTACAAATAAGGAAAGCCATGGAGTGTGTCCATAAGCTCTGCATTTTGCATAGAGCGCGAGGAGGGGCAGGATGAAAATGCGTGGTGTGAGCGGGGAGGGGTCAGTTGAAGAAAGGAACAAAAATGATTTAAAAAACGCTGAAATACGAAGCAAATTATACACATTGAGCTCATGTGTGAGAGACGACGTAGGGTAGTGGCGAAAGGGGCTGTGCGGAGGGGGAAGATGGGAGAGGGAGCTGAGGAGGAAAGCAGGAAGGACCGAACCACAAGCGCGGGCACCATAAGCCTAAAAGAGTAGCGCTAACATCCGTCAATACTTGTTGCACGCAAGGATGACATTAACGCACATGGAAGACAGAAAGAGGGAGGAAAGTATTTCAGGGACACCACTGCACCTCCCACAACGGACCAACTTTCTCACATGGAACGCCAGGCAAACAACCACTGACACTACCCATAAGCTCAAATGCTGTAAAACATGAATGCGTGTGAAATGACTGGCTGAGACAGAGGGGGGGAGGGGAAAGATAAAAAAGTTATTTAAGGGAATTGGAAGGGGGATGGGGGTGTGCGGTACCTCCTGCGACATGGTGGCCACTTTGTCGATGGGCTGTCCTGGGACCCACTCCGTGGTGAGGACGCGCTCGGAGCAGAGGGCGGGCACGACGTCGGGGACGTGGAAGCCGCGCAGGTTGGGGTCGCCCTGGATGAGCGTCCTGAACCGCGCCTGCGCATCCATTTCGTTGCGGTAGTCGCACTCCAGCGCCAGCTCCTTCTTCGCCACCCTCACCGCCTGCTCAACGTATGCGCCCTTGGGCAGCACGTTGGCCACCTGCAGTAGGATGGGGAGGTTGGCGGCAGGGTGACACAATGATTTGCGGACATGTGTGCACCACATAACAGCGCAGTCAGGGGATTCCACAAAGCACACAAACTAATGGAGCGTTAAGACGAGGTAACTGTAACAGGTCCACCGCTCCAAATTGAAAGGGTGCCACTCATAATGCATTAATTTCAAGTTGCAGGACATACATCAATAGTGAACATGAGCTTTACGTGCCCATATAATCAAAGCTGTATTCACTTGACACAACCAGTTGTGGCTCCTGTGTTTTCTGCCCGATTCTAAGGGAGATTAACAGATTGGCCCCTCGCTTAGCGAGTTCTCGTTCAGTATGCGTCAAAACATACCCAGTTTCGTTCGTCTTGGACAGTTGAGAGGGTGAACAAACGGAGACATTAATGCGGTTATACTCATGAGAGGAGAGGGTTGACTCCAGACTTCACTTCTGCAAACAGGGAGGACTGATACACGGCGGTCTCAGTAAGTATAACTTTTCATATAACCCAAATATTACACGAAACAAACAGTTTGCATTTAATATCTCCGTTTGTTCCGAAAAGCAACTGTGGGAGATAGCAGGGAGGGAGACATTCATGAGACTGCAGCTGTTCCTCATACTTTGCATGTTCTCATACATGTAGGGGGCATTATTCGTGCTGCCCATTACTTGTGGATTGGGGTTTAGGGTGTTTATGTGACGAAGGAAAGGGGGTCCGTACCCGAATGAGCCGCATCACATTGTCCACGTCGCTCTCAATGGACTTTGCCACGCCGGGGTACTGCACCTTCATCGCCACGCCACGCCCGTCCAACAGCGTCGCGTAGTGTACCTGACCGATGGACGCCGCGGCCATCGGTTCTGTAGAGAAATCTTTCACTAGAGTGCGCCAGTCGGGCCCTAACTGCTCCGTCAGCACCCCCTGCGCGCGCCCAGCCCACGAAACCCATCAGCCAAGCCGCGTTTTATAACTGAATCGGGGAGGTTGGGCATGAAAGCGCAAGTGTGAGTGTGTGTGTGTGTGTGTGTGTGTGTGTGTGTGTGTGCGTTTTAATTTGATTGTGTGTGTGTGTGTGTGTGTGTGTGCGTTTTAATTTGATTGTGTGTGTGTGTGTGTGTGTGTGTGTGTGTGTGTGTGTGTGTGTGTGTGTGTGTGTGTGTGTGTGTGTGTGTGCATGCTTTGATGTGCGTGGACGATGCGTGAGTTTTAGTGTGCAAAAGTATGCATATCTGTATGTGTGATTGTATATGCGCGTGCTTGAGTGCCGGAGTAAATGTAGTCAGTGACCCGAGTGTGTCAGAGTGTGAGAATGGGAGTATATATATGTCCTCACCGGCCCAGGCATGCGTCAGCGTCGCGAGCTGTCTATATAAGTGCCATATGTGCATGATACTTGTGTTTATCTGTCTACGAGGTTTGGTTGGTGGTCTGTGACAAAATGAGAGGGGGGGGGGCTACCTCGAGCTGGTAGGCCGGCATCACGTCCGCGCCCTGTCGAACCCGCTCCAGCGCCGCTAGGAGCTGAGGGGGCAGTACATTTTCGTCCTGAATGGACAGCATTTGGCCCAGCTTGAGCGCGGCACCTCTGCGTAAAAGCAGCAAAGTTTGGAGTGGTTATGAATGATGTTAGATAACAGAAAGAAAAAAAGACCGCGGCAAGAATGCATGCATGTGTGTGTGTGTGTGTGTGTGTGTGTGTGTGTGTGTGTGTGTGTGTGACTTTATGCGTGTGCGTTTACGAGGGAGTTCATGCATGCATGCATGCATGCATGCATTTGTGTGTGTGTACGTATGTGTGTGTGTGTGTGTGTGTGTGTGTGTTTGTGTGAGTGTGTGTGCGAGTGGGTACGAGTGACATTTTGTGTGTGTGCGTGTGTGTGTGTGTGTGCGTGTGTGTGTTTGTGCGTGTGTGTGTATGTGTGTAGCTGTGGCGGTATGTGGCTATGTGCGTCGGATAATGGGGTTCAAAGGGAGGGTTTACGAGAAGTAGAGAGGGGTGAGGCGAGGGGTGGCACCTCATTCGGCAAAGCGCATCCGCCAGCCGCTCTGCATTGCGTTCCGTGATCCAAGGGTTGCCACCACCGCGCTTCTCTCCCCCACCAGCCCCCCCTCCCCCACCGCCGGCGCCAGAGAACCACATCGATGCATTGTCGCGCATTGCGCCAAACGCCAGCGACGCGCCCAGCCCAGCAAACCCAACCACGCGGGCGATGGGGCTCGACGGGACGTGCGCCTACAAAGGCAAGGAAGGTGCGCGAGGTATAATAAGCACATAAATAAACTCAGAGGGGGGAGGGAGAGGCTGGAGTGAACAAGAGGAGGAGTGAAGTTCGGTCACCTCGCGCAGCTTCTTCCTTATATGTTGCTTGTCATCCCCTATTTTCCGACTCCCCTCCGTCGGACCACTTCGCTGCGGCTCTGCGGCAGCAGCTGCGACAAAAAGGCACAAGCACACGTCAGACAAATCGAACCTTGACACCCGTCCTCGATAAACCACCGCCATTTCTGCTCGCACGAAGAAAATAAGGAGAGAACGAGGAAGTTTGGGTTATCGTGTTACCTGTCGGCGCGGCCATCGCCTCGGCCACTTTCGGCACCGCCATCGGGTGCGCCACCTTTTCCAGCGGCGTCGCTGCCGGTGTCGCCTCCGCACGCACCGTCGCCGTCGGAGCCATCTGAGGCTCCGACGCCGGCGGCGGTTCCGGGTTGGGTTCGACGGTCTGCGCGGTGGGCGGTTGGTGCTGCGGAGGCGGCGCGGGCGAGTGCTGCTCGACTAAAGTGGACGCACTGCCTGCCGTGGCCGTCGCGCGCGCCGCTTGCTGCGCCTCCGCTCCGCCTGCAGCACGGGATGCTGTGAAGACACGGCGGCCACATACTTCATTTTGAGTTGAATACTAATACGTGGTTCATCATTGTTGGGCACAATAAGTATTGTAGCACCGACGGCAGCGACTGACAGTCGGCAAGTATCGGCCCCCGTACGCACCGCGCTGCGTGGCCCCGTCCTTCAGCACCGCCGCGCCTTTGCGCAGCCCCGCCGCCGCGCCTTTACCGCCATCGCGTAGCACCGCTCGCTGGAATACGTCACTGCGACGGCCAAGTAGCATCCGTCACGCGCGCACTCAATAGGTATGTTAACACAAGGGGCCGCTGTCTCGCCGTCGCCAAAAATAAAGACTAGCGGACATACAATATGGATGCCGTTCGATCGTTTCACAGGTAAGGTTGCGACAGTGAGTGCGTGGGTTGATAAGTGGTTGGTTCATAAGGGAGTGGGGCAGCAGGTGCGACGGGCGGAGGGCCGCCTTACCTGTCCTGCGCCGCGCGAGCGGCGACAAGCAGCACGCCGCGAGCGATTCGGGCTAGGTCTTCCATGTGCTTGGACACGAATGGGCTGCCTGCCATGGTGGCCGAGGGACGGGGGCGCTCGCCGAATCGTAGATCGCTGAAACTAAGGAACGCCTCGCTTAGCTAGCAATGAAAAAATAGCACCTGACCGTGCTTCACAGTATCCCTGTCGCAACTCGTGTAACACAGGATCTTACTCGGGCTGTGCTTGTCAGTGCAGGCGGCGCAGGGCCGAGCCGAACTTGAAGTGTGAGAAAAGTAGAGTAAAACTATGCAGCGGTCGGCAGCAGCTCAGTTCTGGAAGAAGGCATCAGGTGCGAAGTAAGGAGCTCGTCGACGTGGCAAACTCTTCGTCGCTTGTCGTGGAACCTGTTTGGCGACGTCGAAAATCCAGCGGCCGTCGCGATAGTAAGCAAATGCGCGGTGGATTACAAGCAGTAAGTAGCTCATCAGGCGGATGAGATCAAAAAGAATATATGAGCGTAGTAAGGTACGGGTTAGGATTTCATACCTGTGTATTAGCTACTATCTACACTCTTAATTGAAGCGATATATCGTACATTTCTTACAAGAAAAAGCAGTGGAGGCCACCAAGCACAAAAAGAAAAGAGTAGGAAGAAACGTAAGCCCGAGGAAATGGAAGGCATGCCACAGCGTCAGCACTGCCCTCCTGCAAAGCGTCGCGTAGATAGGAGCCCAGAGTACCATAAAGATCAGCAGAAAGACGTTGCATGAATTCACGTCGCACATCCCCCCAAAAACGCCGAAAAGGAACATAAGTAGATCGACGAACGAAATGTTGCATACGGACATAATTGTCATAGCGCAAGGAGCGATACTTAGCATCACACGTGCCAGGGAACCGACGACCTGCCACCAAAATAGCTAGGCGATCAACCAACTCAGCCGCCATCGGTGCCAACCGGCCCCCATCCTCCATGGCGAAGGGATCGTAGTCCTCGATCGACTGAAATGAAGGCGTGCCAAGCAAAACAGAAGTGCGGAGGTCCGCATCAAGTTTGCCATGCTGAACTCCAATTGCAAGGCTGCCAGAGAGTGGTAGACGACAACCCATACGAGGAATATTGGTGTTCGTGCGAGCACTTGCAACCGTCACATCAACAACAAGATGACGGTGGGTAGCCATGAAGTCTAACGAAACCACATCCCGAGGGCGATCTCGACAAGCTCCCGACAGAATACGGCGGAACTCTAACCGCAAGTCCCGCCCCTTAGTAGCCCCCGCTTCAAGCATGCGCTCTTCAAGCACGTGGACAATCCGGTCGTGGAGTTGAATGACATACCAAGAGCAAGGGTACCGGGGGATGTGGTCCATAAGCATAGGAGTTGTGGAGCGCTCACCCGACATAGAGGTTCCCGATACCGTCGACGAAGATCTAGACCCGCGGGGCTTTGAAGGGGCCTCGTTGCACCGAAGGCACTTTCGAACACGAGAGACGCGCTCCGCAGTGAAGCTAAACACCCGGTGAGCTGCCATCGTATAGCAATCGGATGGCACCTTGAAGGTGGACTCATGTGAAGCGTAAAAGAGAGCCAAAGACCCGCGACCCTTACCCGAAATCACCCTCATATAGTCCGGTGGGGAAGGTCTACAAAACGCCAAGAGGTCGAGGTAGGCCCGAGCACGAAGAATGCGCGAAATGCTCCGTTAAATGTGCCCCCCGGAATCTCCCAAGCGAGTAAGAGCATCGGGAGTCGGAAGTTGTAGGCAAGTCAATTGGGTAGCGGGCGCCACCGCATGGTTGACCGGGGATACCACCAACTCGACATCGGGCCCAACATAATTCGGAAAGGTATTGGCTTTGTGTGTTAGTCAACACCACGACATCCGATTCCGAAACCCGCCCATAATGGAGATCGAATCATACGAATGTGCAATTATAACCCCCACGGTAAAGTAGAAGTGGCAACATTCATTAGTCCTGTCGGATGAGACCGTACAAATGACCTAGCGATTCGGACTCGTAATCATTAATCATGTTGGCGAGGGTCGCAGTGAATGAAGCATAGTAAGCATGCTCGACGTCGAGCTCGAGGGACGTTGCATTAAGCCCCCCAAACTCAGCAGGGAGGGAAAGCCGGCGCTTAGCACAATTCAGTTCATCGAGTGTTTGTACGTCGTGAGAAACGCCCAAGATATGGTAAATTGTTGTACGAACGGCCCTATTTGCAATAGCAAGGTACGGTTGGCAAATATCTTGGGGGGGGGGTGCGGAGCAAGAAATCATAGCGGTGTACCGCCGCACACGTGATCATCGAGCGAAAAGTAGCGTGTGTCCCTCCGAAGTCCGACATAGCAAAGCAAACCATATTGTCCAAGAGGAGTTTATGAGCCTCCACGGTGTCTTGCAGCCAAGAATGAAGATAGTTCTCGTTGTGCGATGCAGGAGGGCCATCTGCCATCGAGAAGTCCATCACCAAAGGGGCTCCAAGGTTACTGGTATCCGTAACAACGGGGACCATCGCCCGTATAACCTCAACAAGTTCAGGGGCCGTATCCGGAGGTTACATGCACGAAGACTTGATTGGTTGAACATTATTCGAGCAGACTTTCCCCAATTCCTCCGTAGCCACCGTAATCACAGTATGGACAAAAGGCGTTTTGATCAAATACTTTCCATCGTAAAAAAAGGCTTAGATCGCCGCTGTACCCTTGCACCGTTCCCCAATATTCCGGAGGGGGGTGGTGATCGCCAAGTTGAACAAAAGCGGTCCAAGAGGATCTCCTTGTCGGACACCCGTACGAGACTAAACCGTGCCGTGCAGGAGAGAAGCAACGTTGGGGTCAAAATAACACACCGTGGAGTCCCGTGAATATATTCTCTCAACCAACGGCATTATAGGATGAAAGTCGGGATTCTTGTACAACTCTGCGAGGAAACTCCGGTAGGAAATGGTGTTGAAGGCGTTTTCCATGTCCAAGCTTAGTAGGCTGCAATCAAGAATAACTTGTAGGCCAATACACGTGGTTTGAATTGCTCGCTCGATGCCAGCTTTGATAAAAACCGATCTTTGTACATGGCCCATGTGGTCGGCCGCAATAGTCGATATCCGCGCAATGACGTGACAATGAGCTGGCCGCGACAAGACGCGGCCCGCAGCAAGCGACCGAACTTTAGGAGCTTCACCCCAAAGGCAAGTGGCGACACGATCGACCCATGTTTGCTTGTGAAGAGCCCACCTAGTCGCACTCGCCAGAAAGTCAGCCGCAGCTTCGGGAGTGTTTCCCGCCGACTAGCGGTTAACCCACTTACGCTATGTCGGAACATTCAAGTCACGGACATGTTCCCATCGCCAACCATCGACGTGGGAGGCTGACAAGCGAAGTGCTTGTCTCAAGAAAAGGAGCATAGACTCCTCCTATCTTTTGAGGATGTCACGGTCATCTAGACAAGTGAGGGGTGGGCGCGCCTAAGTGGGGGGGGGGGGGGTCGGGGAGATCACAGTATGGGTAGGGAGTACAAGGCGCAGGATGCAACCGCAGAAGAGCAGCGAAAGCCGCGTCCGCGTCCTCCACCATTCCGAAGTCGGCTCCGTCCATGGCCATACGGGCCCGTCGCAGTTGGCCAACTATACTAGCTCACGAGCCCGACGGAAGGCAGCACGGCGTCGGATATCACTTTCAGAGAGGTGAGTCTGTGGGTGATGTCGCTTGTCGTGCCACCTCGATGACGCCGTCGAAAATCAAGCGGCCGTCGCGACTGTCGGCAAATAATGCGCGGTGGATTACAAGCAGCAAGTACAAGTAGCTCAAGCGGAGAACATAAACATATATGTGAGCGGAGTAAGGTACGGGTTAGGATTTCATACCTGTATTAGCTACTATCTACACTCTTCCCCTGAAGTCCGTTATACTAGCGGCACGCATTTGATTACCCGCCACACACGGCCGCGATGGCCATGCAACTCATTTGGGGGGTAGAATACTGATTTGCGCGCAACACACACGGCGCATTGTTCAGTGACGTGGACACCTTGATCGGCACCCCCCAATTATTGGATTTGCGGTCCGTATTTTGCGGGCCGAGGTTCGTGCATGTGCAGGTTATGCAATATTCACGCCTCTATGCGCAGCTCGGTACGCGTAGTGTCGCGACAAGCAGAGAGACTACTTGACACTCGATTCTCAACTTGTGCACAATTGCATTAATATCCGCCGAGTATGTCGCGCCCGGCCGTCTACAGAGCGGCTACACCGAGAATGGCATGTCTTGTGCACAAGGGTTTTTTGCCACGTGCCCGGAAATACAACCAAGGAGCGCGTGCTAGGGGTATATTGGGCTTGAGGGGCGGTTGAATTGCAATGCAAACACCGTAGCGCGCAGATCGCCGGCCTTTGGTCTTGCGCATCGCCGGGCGTGAAATTTGGCGGGGATCTTTCAAAGTACCCTAACACGGGCCTTTATCTGGCCCGCGGCAAATGGCACGGCAACATGCTATCATGGGGCATGAAATAGGCAACGCCGTGAATAGAAGAAATATTATAGAGCGTTGATTGTTGAGCGTATTGGCGAAGCGAGTGTGCGAGTACCACCATACCTGTCCATGGGTTGGTAGCCCCGCGCGAATGTGGCATGTTTTGACACCCTTGAAACTTTAGTTGGTTGTACGAGGGCATAGATGACATCGGACGGCGGATTTAACGAGAAAACTGGTCGGCATACCAAAATTATGCTGATAACTTTTGTTACATGGTGGAAGGGCTTCCATTTGCAAACTTAGATTGCTTGAATTGGACACCGTACGGCAAAGTTAGGCTTTTTCAAGCCTCCCGAGTTGTGGTTTTCCGGCCCCATTCCCACCCACTTCAAGCAGCTTGACAACACCTTCTATCACACCCACGTGCTCCCATGTTCGCGGACATGCTGGAATCATAAAAACCGCACTTTGTGTCGCCGATTTCGGGATTGTGCACCAACCAAAGTGTGGAAAATCCAAATTCCGGGGCGCCCGAATCAGCGTATGCCCCGAAATCGGGGTTGGGCCGCAAACCCTAAAACGTAATATCGTAGCCGCGACGGGCCCCATTTGTGCCCCGCTTGCCCCTTTACTTCATCGTCAACACAAATTTCGATTTGCCTTTTCACCAAGCTAAAGTACCGTTAAACCCTGTAACCCCTACATCCTAAACACCCGCCCTACGCGAAAGGCCCTATTTCACTAGTAAACGGCACCTCCTCCTCATACACACTTTATGGGAAGAGTGTGTGTGCTTGCCCAATTGTGCTCTGTACGAGTCGAACGATATTCATTTATATTTAAAAAAAATCTTACAAGAAAAAGCAGTGGAGGCCACCAAGCAAAAAGAAGAATTTTTGCTTCTTTTTGTGGTGGAGGCTCCACTCCACAGTGGAGGCCACCAAGCAAAACGATATTCATTTATTATTTTCTTCGTTTTGCTTGGTGGCCTACTGGCCTCCACTGATTTTTCTTGTAAGAAATTATTATTTTATTACCGATTATATGTATTCCGGATATTATTCAATAAGACGATAATGTACTGTGAAAGCGCGAAGCTTGGGCGCGCGGAAAGTACCTTAGCGTGCCAACTCAGCCGGCGATTTGCCCCGTCAGCCTCCGCCGAAGCTGCTGAACGATGCGCATCTGCACTCACTACTCACAGCCGAGTAGCCCCTGTCCAACGGAACACTCCGTCGCGCAGCGCCTTAATCCAGAATCTACAGCATTTCCCAGTCTCGTAACATTAACAGCCTTCTAAAATCTCCCGCCCAAGCGTAGCTATGGCCTTTCAGGTGGTGATCCCGCTCGCCTCGGCTCGGCTCTCGTGGATGAGGCGACCGTCGCCGGTCCCCGTCATTGCGCCGTTGGGCGTCCATATCCCCCGGACGCCAGTGACTCCCCGACACCCTTCCAACTTTACCCGAGTCGCAACGCTAACGCGTGAATCAAGGCGTATTCCAACCTTTGTTCGAGTGGTTTCATCGGAGGGCGGGAGCGGTGGCGGTGACGGGCCCTTTATGGAGTTGCTACCGGTCGGGGACGGCACCTCCTTTCACTTACAAAATTTGGGACAGCCCTCCGCCGGCCACGCGCCGGCTATCCGCCTGCCCGCTGGCGAGGACGCTCGCGTAGTGCTGGGAAGAAAGTGCGACCCTCCTGTATCATCGATTTGTATTTTTGTCCGTAGGCCAACGATGCCCTCCCTGAGCGACAGATGGTCGGATGACGGAAGAAGTGCATCTCAACCCAGAGTGACGAATAATGGATTTAAGTACTAAATTGCATAATAAAAAATTCGAACTTAAAAACGATGATACATTATTAACTATCTCGGACGCACAGCGTACCTGCCGTGCGTCGAATGAAGGCAACTAGGACAAGTTGCTTCGACGGAGGCTGACTTGAGCGGAATTCTTAACTTTCCGCAGCCATGAGCTTGCACCTCTGATGCAACAATGCGCGCCGCTCTCAGTTTACCATAGCCGCCCTGAACCAGTCGTACGTTACTTCCTTACAAAAAACTTGCTTTTACGAGCCCTGCTATCCGCTATCCGTGGGCCTCCCCTCATCTATATGTCCATTATGCAAATGTTTGGCATTACTGTGGAAGGCGCGAGATCGCTACCGACTGCTCCGTTCGGCACTGGAAGCGACTTTCCCCTGCTGCAGTTCCGACTTTCTCACCTCCGTTCTCGGCCGATTCCAAGCCCTACGCGCTAGAACAACAAAACCTAAATTTTGCTGACGCCGGCTGTGTCGGGCAGGGGTGGAGGCAAAGCGGACCTCGAGATAGACGTCGCCTCTTTGAGCGCCTCACATGCAGGTATAAAGGACCAAAAAAAACAGGGAGACAGGAACGGCAGCTGTGAAAAATCGTTTGGAGGTGGCATACATAAAACCCGGAATACACCCCTAATTAGGGTAAACTCGAGATGCTTCTGACAGCCTGGTTTGCCGGTCCCGCAGCGTTAACCATCTCCCGCGGGCGACTGTTCGTGACTGACTTGGGCTCAACCAATGGCACGCGCGTGAATGGGCGCTACCTTGGGCGCGGCGAAGAGACACGGCTACGAGATGGTCAGGTGCGCGGCAAGCAGGCAAAGCTAGTTTAGGAACTACTGTCAAACCCTATAAGTAGTCAAGCTCAAATTCAAAGTTTTATCGGGCCTTGCGACTTTACTTAGAAGGAGATGGCCGTGTTTTATACTATTTGGCAAGCTTTCTAATGAAAGGCTAAAAACAAATATGAACCCCAAATACAACGCTTGAAACCCTAAAATATGAGGAGCACAAACACAAAGCCCTAAAGAATTGCAACTCTGAAAACCTGTATTGAAACCTATGCAACCTATTGTAACCTTGCCTTACATAGGGTAACGATGTGACTAAGGCCCATCTGCACATGGGCAGGTGGTCATTCTTGGCGACGAGCACCTCGCGGCGTTTGAGGTCGCGGGCGCTGGCGGCGGCGGCGGCGGCGGCGTCCTTGGCGCCTTCTCCGGCCTCTTGCCGTCCAACCGCAAAGCAGGTAAGCGGCGAAGCGTTCACTACCGACTGCCTGATGACGCCCCCTTTTCTGTGTGGGGCGGTAGCTGTGTAGGGCAGGCAGGCGGCAATTAGGTTATTATCATTTGATGTACCCGTACCGATGATGCGCACTTTTCCGACAGTACCCGTAAACATTACGATCGACGGCGCGGAGATGAAAAACCCTAAACGAATTATTGAGCTGAAGCGATTTGCCAAAACATTTATAATTTTATTAATTTATGGGGTAATATGAATTTGGGGCTTTGCGCTTGTGATACTCAAATTCCGTGATCCTCTTGTCACTTTTGCCCTTTTGTTTCCCATCCCATTTTCCCTGTCCTTGCTCATGTCGTTCGTCTTGTAATCAGTTAATGTGGCCAACATTATTAACTGATCCTTACTCGTCGGGCTTTGTTGACGGAATCGAAGTGTTTCTTGCAAAGATTTCGAGATGGTTTTAAATTTTGGGGTTTTGCGCGTGAGCAACATATAGATTGCTAGCTATGGCGCTCATCACCTCCCGACGAAAGAACCACCACTTGCTTAATCGGCAGTAGAGTTGAAATTTGGCATTAATTTGGTCTGCTTCAGTCGTCGCTGAGAAAAAGTGCACACCAAGTAAAACAATTGGACGCGATTTGTTGTAAATGCTTTCCATTTTGGAATAGTAATGCGGCATCGCATTGCGATCCACTGTTTCTTGGGCCGTTCGACTGATTCGCGAGTTGGCAGTGCCAATGCGCGACGCATTTTCGGCAGCAAGACATGTTAAAAAAATACAAGTCGTAAAAGTCTTAAGCTTTTACGATTTATGTCGATTTTCTCTGACCGACCGACAAATGACCTTCAACTCATCGAGAGGTCACACACACACACACACACACACACATTTTTTTTTGTCTTCCGTAAAAATTTCTCAGATATACTATTTACCAAATCGATTTACAACTTTGCTCGTCATTTCTTTGAAGGCCAGTCAATCGGAGTATGTGCTATGCTTTTAGGGTGAAAGAACCCGATAGAAGAGTCGTCTATCGCAACACTAGAAAAAACGAATTGGTTCATTCAGAGATTATAGTTTGTGCGTTATTTATCTTCGCCGCGCTTATCAAGTGCCATTTGGAATAGCTCGACACTCGAATTCTTCCAATCCACCCCGGCCGGTCGACCTGTGACTATGCTTGCTACCCCGTGGTACTGTTTGCAGAAGCCTCGACCGCCCGCCCAGCTCCGACGGTGGCCAATTCGACGAGTGGTAATGTCGACAACGACGGCGAAAAGCGGCGAGACGGTGCATCCGATGGGGCACTCGCAGGGAAAGTGGCCGGTGCGGTCGTACGCGGTATGCCGGGCGAAATGGGGCGTCAGGCGGGTAAGGCGGTGAGTGCAGCGACTCGAAGCCAATGGGCGACCGCTGTCGATTCCACAGCGAAACAGCGAGAGCAGCTTGCGCGTGAGGACGAGGAAGATGATAATTACCCGGAGGGTGGGCTGATTGCGACGCCGAGCACGAGGTGCGGGCCCTGTTGACCATTGTTACAAAATCAAATGCCGATGGTATCGACACGGACGAGCACTGATGCCGTGTGTTGTAAAGTACAGCGTTTGCGCAGCTCTCATTTTATTTCTAAAGAATTTAAGCAGTTTTACCTCATCAATGGAAGGTATTGCTCATCGTTGCTTGTTCTCATTTATTCTGGAGTGGCTCACAATGTCCGCTCGCACTTGATAATAATATGAGCTTAGCGGCGGCGAAATAGACGAATAAATCAACCATTGGTATGATTTTGCAGTTGCTTCATTTTCAACGTGACAAACTGTTTAAGTATTATCACATTGTGTTCACCCACACACTTCATACACAAACTTTTTTTTGTATTTTTTGGACGTCCCAACCTTTCTGATAGCGGAGTACACAACACATCGCACACTCGCTATTTTGACCCAAAGTATATAATTGACTGAGCGACGGCAAAGACTCCCAACACAAACCCAAACGTAACATGGCTCAGAAATTCGTCACTCAGAAAATATTATGTCCTCGCCCAACCCATATGAATATTACAAAGAAATTTACGATATAATTTACGGTGTACACATGTTAACTGTGAATACATTTAGCCTCTTTGAGCGAATGGGAAAAGACAATACCGTCGAGGAACTCCATCGATGATAATGTGACACAGCATTGCGCCGCATAATGCAAGAATGTACGGAGTTTTAACCAGGTGTAGCTTTTTAAATCTGCGGCGTTTCTTTCCCCGACTGACGATCATAGCTCGGTGGAGGTCCTCCCGCCGGAGGGGGCCGGGCGGTTGACTACAGCATCCAGCGGTGAGGTGGCAGAGCGCGCGGGGCCGTTTGGCGCGCTGGCGGGGTTGGCCGAGGCGACGGGCAGGCTGGGCGCCTCGATCAACAACAGCCAAGTTCAAGTTAACTATCAGTACCGACCGGTGGTGCAGTTCAACACGGGCGGCAAGGCGCTCGGGCCGGGTGAGCTCAAGAGTGCGCTGCTGGTGGCCATCGCGGGGAAGGCGCGCGGTCTGAAGGCGACCGAGGTGAGCCGCGTCCATTTGTCTTCGGTTACGAAAATGGCGCGCCGGAAATCCGAGAAACAAACGATCGAAGGAAACAAAAAGCGAGAAAAGTAGGAATGTTATTTTTCTCCTCGTTGATACACTCATTTGTCGACGATGTGGTGGCGCTGACCGTCGTGCGTGTTTATCGGAGTAGCAGCGAGTGCTTGTTCGATCGAGAGGGTGGTAGGCCGACTTTCTGAGCTTATTCCCTTTTTACAAATTTTTTGATATATCGTTTTGCTGAAGCATAGTAATAATATGTGGGGCGGCGGACTGTGTTGTTGAAAACGACTCAGAATGTATTTCCGTCTCATCAATGCGGCGAATTCAAATGTGACTCGAGCAACTGTATTTCTCCATGTCTCGTCCGTTGTCAGCCTTCGTGGACCGCCGTAAACCCTTCCGCCGCGGCAGTTGAGCGGAAGTACTCCGGCACAGTATTTTGTTCCTCTAATGACCACTTTCAAATAATCCCGTCGCTGCATCGTCGTCGTCGGCTGTTGTGCTCACCATGAGGCTGGCAAATTTGCCAATTACTATTACTTATATAACTGATGACGTCGTCGCGCTAATTAGCGCTTCTGAGACTTGCAAAACAATGCCCCCCCCCCCCCCCCCCCCCCACCTTAAAGTAATCGTGTCGACGACAGGCTGATAAAACAGGAGTAGCCTTGTTTGCCGTCACACGGGTCTCTTACCGATACACCAATTCCGTCCGCTCGGCCCACTTTAGTATCGTAATCAAGATATATTTCGAGATGCCGCCGTGATTTGATTCCATTTTTTCCGGCTCGTTGTTCCACCTATTCAGCGCGATGTGCAGAAGATCGAGCAGCTGGCGCGGTCGCTGGAGGCCGCCAACCCCACACGCGCACCCCTCCGCTCGCCGCTACTCAACGGCCGCTGGGCGCTACAGTACACGACGTGCAAGGGGACGCTGGGCGGCAGCGGCTTCCTGGCCCCCTCCGGACCCATTCACCAGACCGTCGACATCTTCAACCAAAAGGTGTCCACAACTAAGTCACAAAAACTCGTCTCGGGTGCGGATAATGTCCAGTCTATTACGTTGAAAATCGAGGAATAAGCTCCTGTGGCATCTGGGAACTGTTAGTTTGTGGTATACCTGTAATTCTTTTTAGGGACCCGGTATTATTGGATGTCTTATGTGATTGTTGTGAGCAACAGATATTTTATGTCCAATCGGCACGAGACAGGTGTTTTCTAAAATTGAAATACTCAGCGCTACAAATCGACCGACACACTCTGAACTTTCCGGTCGAGCTTGTGTCTTGACGCAGCTTACTGGGTATAAATCAATGCGAGTAACTGATTGTTGCTGACGAGGTGCCGCGGGCACTGCATGTGCTTGTCGTGCTCGCAGGTGCTGAACGAGTCCACATTCGAGCCGCTACCGTTTCTGAAGTGGACCAACGCCTCGTCCGGCAGCCTGAACGCCAAGTCGGAGAGCCGTGCGGCGGTCAAGCCGGAGCAGTTCCGAGTCGGCCCCTTCAAGGTACAGTTGGAACTCGTAGGACTCGGCGACCCATGGTTATTCCGAACACATATTTCGAACGTTGCCTTTTCGGCCATCCATTCCAAAACATATCGTTGAGATGTCATGTTATCCTGAAATTCGCATCGCAGCTTCCTTTTCCAAGTGTTTCGTAAACATATCAAACCGTTTATTGTTTAGTCCTGATTTTGTATTCTGTTCCTGGAACACATTCTATGCTGTCGTCAGTTATTGTTGACAAAAAAATGCTGTTTCATCTTCAGCTGTGCGGAGGTATCAAGAGGAATATTGCACTCTTTTGTCGCTTTGTCTGTCGCTTGGCATTTCTCAGATGAAGTCGCCGCCGAAATCGCCCGGTCGAGCGGCGATGGAGTGGGAGGCGCAGGCGATGGGCACTTCCAGTGAGGCCTGGCTGGACACCTCGTACCTTGACGCCGACACCCGTATCTCGCGGAACAGCAACGTGCGCCCGCTTCCTCTTTCCCTTCCCCTACCGTAACGTCACACGGTCGGATTGCGTGCCGTTTCGCACAACTTCTGCCTCCAGACTCTATTATAGTCGTCGGATCCCGACAAAAAACTACAGAACCCGCCGGTGATTTGCCGGTGATGATAATACGAATGTGCTTTCGCCGCGCTGTTCCGCAGGGCGAGCTGTTCGTCTTTACAAGGGACGACCCCAACGACGACTAATCAAGGGATGATCAATCCCGGCTAGACCATTTATCATCGCCGTATTATGCGGTGGAGCTTCACAATTATTTATGAGAATCGCCGAGAAACATTTTTCAAGGCAGTCTTTCTTTTTAACGAGTCGAGTTTTTCTTTCTGTGATTTCCCTCGCGAGGGCTGTCGCGGTTCCTATGCTTGAACTGTGCTGCCGACGGTAGAGGAGAGAGCGAAGTCGAGACGCGTCTTGCTGTCGCTTCATATTTCATTCATGCAAGTCGGAATTTATTTGATTGTCCGTTAAAATAATCTGTCAAGTTCTGAATAATGCACTAAGCAGCGACTCAACCCATCACAACGCAACCTTGACCCTCACCGTCGACTCCTGCTCTGCCTACTGCCTGGTGCCGAGGGCGGCTGCCGCGGTGGCGACCATGCTGAGGTCGTTCTGCACCTTGGCTTCCTCTAGTACTGCGGCCATCGCGGCGCGGTTGCCTCGTTCGCTGCGCGCCATCTGGTACGCCCGGTTCAGGAGCCCCAGCCGGAGGAGGCCCGCAACCTTGGCGGACACGCTGGGCAGCTGCCGCACCAGCCGCTCCCCTTCTCGCGCACACCCCACGGAAGCGTAGCCCGCGATGGCGGCCATCACCACCTGTGAACAACGCCACCCGCGAATCACACGAACTGGGTCGAGAGAAAATAACGACGACGGCCAATTCTCATTCATCAAATAATATATACCCTAACAAAGAGAATTCGTGTATCTATAAGGAATTATTAAAGACTTAGTTCTAATATCCGTACTTTGTGTAGACTATACTTATCAAAACTAATAATCATGTATAAATACGCTCGGCGCCTGTCATAAACTGTGATTTGTCGTTTTTTTTTTTCTGACCGACGCACCTCGCTCTCGGCCCGTCCGTCGATGGTGGCTCGAAGGTTGGCCAGCAGCTTGCGCAGCCAGTCGTGCTGGTACTCCCGAGCCAGGCGGTTGGCCACTTTGCTGTACACCCGCTCGGAGGGCAGTCGCAGGTCGTGCATCAGACGAGACGCCAGGCTGAAGTCCATGTCGAGCAGCGCCTCCGCGACGACCTGCGCATGAAATGACGGTTCAGATGTGCGGCTCCTCAAAACAAATGCCTGATCGCCCTTTCTCGTTTGGATTTCATTTGGATATTTCGGAGCCCTCTTTAATAAAGGCCGTTAATTTGTAATATATATATGAATAAACTCAGAAAGGTTCCTTTGCATATCATAATGTAGAGTGTACGAAATGTATTTCTTCGTTATTCATTGGATGATAAACATAACCCCATTCACACCACCTTTATATCTTGAATAGCATTGCTAAAAGGCGGTTAAGTAAACTTGGCAAAGGTCAGATGAATTTAAGATCAGCTCAGTTTTCGCACTCATTTTTTATTCGTATCGACAACCTAGTTTTGTTTAGCGAGGGGTCGCACCTCGCGACGAACGTCGGCTGCGGCCTCCTCGTCGAGCACCTGCCCGTCAGGCCGCACCACCCGCTCGCCGGGCACCACGAACAGGCTGATCTCTCGCGGCGTCCGTACCGACTCTCCGACTGGCTCGCCCGTCCAGAAGCTCCCCACCTGCGCCTGTCGATCGAGGTGGGCGGGAACGCAGTACAGACAAGTTGGTTCCCGGTTTCTCGAGGTAATGCCTCATCCAACACATACAATCTGAATCATATACCATACCATCAGGCGGCAGACACGTTGTAGTAAGGGACACGCACAATGATCATCGCCTTAATTAATCACAGTTGCGTACTTTTGTATAAAACACGCACGTCTTGTTGAAATTGATTGAGAACGGAACAGAGCAACTGTCGGAATAATGTCGAATTCAAAGTGAAACGCCGAATTCAGACGAAGGATACCTTAACAATGATTAAGAGAATGATCTTTCTTTCCCGCGGGTGGAGCGTAACATGGCGGTAAGCGACGCTACTCGACTCGACTAAAGCATTACAATACTAGCGCTACCGAAAGTTCACGACACCGTTGGAAATGGGATTTTTTGCATGGTGGCCTCCACTGCTTTTTATTGTAAGAAATTTTTATATTTCGTGTTGGAAATGGGATTGCAATCAAAGTCACAAACGTAGTTAATACTTAACAGCCCCCCCTTAGTGTGAAATTGCGCAAATCTAAATACTGAATTGTAAGAAAGACTCTGGAAAACCATCAAAGAAGAAAACATGGAAAATTGATTACAAGAGAAAATGGAAGCAAAACGAAAAACATTTGAATGTCACTTAAGAAGATAAACGCATTAACACTTGTTTTCCAATTTCGCACTAATTAGTTTCCAGTTTCACATCAAAAGGAATAATCACTTCGATGAAAGGAATGATGAAAATGAAAGTAGCGAGACTGCAACAAAAAATCAGAGCGCCAGTTTGTCTATCCGTATATTGCACCAGTACTTTGTCATTTGATACTTGCTGCTTATGTTATGAGTCACTTACAATTGTGCTTATATGTAAAAAACACAATTCACGCCAAATAAGACAACGTCTAAATTAAAATCCGTGCTGGGGAGAACAAAGACGCACGCACGGCAGCTGTCCGCCGCGCTCTGCGGCCCTCACGCACCCACCTGTAATTCTTGTTCCTTGAATGCGTTTACCACGTCGATCTGCAGCCCGGTCAGCACAAGCTGCCGCGCCACGTCCGACCGGCTGGCGGCGGCCTCCGTCGGTACCGACCCGGGCGGCGGCGACCCCGACGTCGTCGTCTCGTCGCCAGCTGTCCGTCGACGTGCCGCTCTGCCGCCGCACCACGGCGCACAGCCAGTCCCAATCATCTCGACACAATTTCAAATGAAAAGAATACTTTTGCCGTTTCGGATTTTGATTTGATTACAACACGCAGAAGATGCAAGACCATCCAATAAATAGTATTAATAATATTATAACACTTGTTGTGAAATTGCTTACAATAACCTGTGAAAATAGTAGTGATATACACTTTCGATGCTAATTTCTGAATGAGGAATTAATTGACTATCAAGTAAGCATGATTACCGTTGAAAAATGGCGGCAGCCTGTTTGGTGAGCCGCAACGCATTGAATTTGCCATATTTCTTTTTGTTTTCCACAAAATAATGTTCTGTAAATTTTACAACATATTAGCCCACAATCGCCCATTTTGTCAACCTCAACATATCATCAGCAGTAAACAAAGGTGGCGGGGCAGAGCCAGGCTCGCCTTGTTGGCCGGTCGCCCGCGCGGCCGTGCGCCCCCAGAGCGTCCTTGAAGTGGCCCGTGGCGCTGTCCAGGTGCTGCAGCCCCTGCCGCGTGGACAGTTCACCAAAAAGATGGCTCAGAAAGAAACGGAAGGGGTGGGCAGGCGTAGTGAGGAAGCCGGTTGCTGTACATTTGTGATTCCCTTTTCTGTATGTAATCAAGCAAATCAAGATGAAGTAGATCCAACCAGAAGAATGACAATGAAGGTTCAGTTCTTACGCACACAATTTGGCACATTATAACAATTACAAGTTAAATGCGGAAAAATCATATAATAAATATAGAAATTTTGTAAAATATATATTATATTGTGCGCAAGAAAATAATCATCGTGGAGCAAATTAATGAAGAATTTATTACATTAAAATATCCGCATAACCATCGACACACCCATTGCACTCTCATCGCGCATCCACTCCCCCTCCCCTCCCGCGTTACCTTGTCCAGCGTGGGGGCCATTCCGAACAGGATGCAGGCCGTCATGCCCGCCTGCAGGTGGTGGCCGAGGGCGAGCTGGCAGCGGTAGAGGTGGTGGGGGTGGTGGTTGGCTGCCATCCACGTCTCTGCGCCGCCCAGCGCCGCCCTCCCAGGCTCTCCCGCTCGCGACAGAGTCGCCACCATTTGGTCCACCTTTTACATCCACCAGCACCGCGACACCGCGTGTCGGATTTGTGACGGTTGAGTCTTATCATCGTTTGCAGGAAGCGATGCGTTACATTTGAATTGCGATACTCGAAATTTCAACGGAACGCAAAATAGTGAATTGTGCGGTTGGAAATTTAGGGTAATATGGGGACGACGGCAAACGGGCAGCTTTAAATTTAGCAGCCTCGGCATTTTGAGCACTGCAAATGATCGACGATGGTCGCTTTCGCAGAGTTTATCAAAATTGCATTTGCAATTATTCGGATAACTAATTTGAAGCTATACTAAAATATGTAATTATTCAGTTTGTGTGACTTTCGTAAAACAGATTCAATAATATTACAATTATAATTATAATTTTTTGTATGTTTATTAGAACACAAACAACTTCCAATTTCATCAGACATGTTCAACAGCTCACACGACACACGCCTTCGTCACATGCGGGGTGCCATGTGATCTATGTAATTCTTATTTACAAAAGGAAAAAATGTGTTTGTGTTTTGCGGCTTGTGCATATAGTACGGGTACTGTACCTTTACGTACTCCACGCTGAGCTGGCAGAGTTGGTGCAGCTGATGGGCATGGTCGGCGGCCTCCGCCGACGCGGCCCGCGCGACTTCCGAGTACGGCGGAAGGGCGGCGACGTGCGCACAGGCGGCCGGCAGCTGATCGTGGCGGAAGAGGAAGGGGAGGAGGTGGTCGGGGGCGTGCTGTCCGAGGAGGCGGGCGGCGATGGCGAGCGGGTCTGCAGCCAGCGCATCAACCGGCGGGTTAGTAGTACGTAAGATTGATTACAAAGTTTAAGTGTCAGTTTTAAAATTATATCGAAATTAATACATTACATAAAAAAGCCCTCTGCCGATTTTTTATGCCCCCATTTTGGTCCTGTATGTCATATATTTTGTAATCAAATAAAACAATAATTTGTTCGACTGTTCTTCGACCAATTTGGCGACGAGTAGTACTTAAACATGCATATGACATCAACCACACCCGTACCGTTACGCAGTATCTGTACCCGTACTAGACTGAGATTTTAACAGTAAAAGTCTGTCGCAAACTCTTCATTCTGAACCAATCAAGCAATTCAGTTCATCTCGTCCAAATGCTTTCCCCATATCACAACGTTGCGCTTGGCGCATCGACTCCGATCGAGCTGATAATATGGGAGAGACACAGATACGGGCAGAAAGGCAGAGAGACGCACACAACGGGCACACGCATTCAGAGAGAGGCGCAATTTCAGTAATCCGTCTCTCTGCTTTGCCGTAAACAATTTTTTTTCGGAAAAGAAACGACACGATCGGCAGCAGAGCTTAGGTCGATGGATAACAAAGGACAGGAGTTGGGTTGCGGAGGTCACCGTGGTGGGGCGAGGCCGAAGAGGTCAGCGGCGGCGCCTGAGTCGGCAGCTTCAGAATTGTAAGAAAGCTGCTCCCATCCATCGGCCGATCGTCGTCCGCCTGCAGCAAAAACAAACAAACAAACAAATAAGCTCCCAATGAGCGCAGGTTTGTCGAGCAAGAAAATGGACCTCAAAAGTGGAGTATTAAATTGGACATATTTCACATGTCCAATTATGACACGTACGTTTAGAGTAATTCAGAACGCCGCGCTAAATGTTTTCTGCAAAAACTTGTGTTTTCCGTAAAATAACCTAAACCGAAAGTGCGTTCGTACGAACAGAGCACACACATCGAAACATTTCACTGCAATTTACTCCTGGACGGCTGCTGGTTCTTAGGTGAACTTTGCCACCATCCGCGAAAGATGAGAATTTACTGCTGGACGGCGAGGTGATCGAGATGTGACACGGAATGTCGCCAATTCAGCATTTCAGCCACTAATGATTTCCTCGGTTGGTTGTTTTCCACTGCCGTAAATACACCCCCCACTCCCCTTTTTTCAACCAACAACAGTTTGTCGCTAAGAGCGGACGCTGCTATCGCTGCATTCGTTGAATGGACAGACCGACCGTCAGTGGCAAATGAGGCATGCAAACTAGTTAGTATGCCTCCATTGTATTACTCGCAGCAGAATATATGGCACCTGCTGCGCACATTGGACAGCGCGTAATGCCTCAAATGGTGCGCCTCACAATTCACCGTCAAACGGAATTAATAATTACCAAAAACACCCGAAACAATAACAAAAGAAAATTGTAGCTTATGGTTGATTACAAATAAATGTACAATGTAATTATAGAATAAGATATAATAACAGCACACAAGCGAATGGGTAGCAATTAAGAACCCACATACGGACATTCATAACAATCGCTTTCACGGCATCACTGCGTTGAACAAGAGGTGTACCATGGCCGAGTTGCGCATCGCCTGCACGTGAGCTCTCACTGCGCCAATGTCCGCCGGCGCGCCGTGCTCCACCTCCGCCGCCACCCGCAGCGCGAGGTCGCGAGCCTCAGCCAGCGCGGCGTGACGACTGTCGCCGCCGCTGTCCGCCAGCGAGCGGTCCTCCCCCCGCGCCGCATCATCGGAGCGGCCCAACAGCTGACGCAGCGCGTTGTCGAATTTAGTCTCCGCCTCGCGGTACTCGCCCACCTGAGCGCGGCGGCCGCCGGCAAAGGAGGTTAGGGAGGAGGGCGCATCCAGTCGATGCACAATTTCACGAAAAAAACAATAACCACTCCAAATGAATTAGTCAACTGCAAAAAACAGCAACAACTACAAAATACGAAATTTCGATATCATCTATTTCTGAGGATCAATATATTTGTAAACAATACCAGAAGTCGATTCGAATAATTCAGACGAAAAGCAAAACTTCTCAAGCGCGTGATTGATTACAAGCAACACAGCGTCAAGTGCTGAAATTCACGAACTTGTGACACGTCTTACTTTGACGGTAACCCTAAATTCATGAAACAGATAAGGGCTCCACTGATTTCTCCCTTTTGTGCCTTTCTCCTGAACTTGGTCCTTCGCGGCCTAATTTTAATGTCAGTAAATCTCTAACATTTCACAGAAACCCGGAATTGTGGCAAAACCAGTTTGCTGTGGCTTTTCACTTACGCGCGCACAAACAAACCGCATTGCATGTAAACATCAATGCCCGAGGAAATGAAGCGTTGCTGGTGGGAGCGCAGCGTAGCGCACCTGCATGAGCGCGAAGCCCCATTTCTCCCAATACAGAGGAACATGGAAACGCAGCTTCTTCGCCACGAAGACGGCGAGGCCGTAGCGCTCGGCGGCGACCAGCCGCTCCAGCAGTCCCTCCGAACGAGCGCCCTCGTCGCGGCTCTGCAGCTCCTCCAGCACACAGCCCGCGCCGTGGCCCAACAGCGTCTGCAGCAGCTCCACCTGCACTCCGAGAAACACACATGTGCGGGTGTCGATGTTATGAAATCGAACAAGTGAGGTGATGCGGAGCCTGTCGAGAATCAGTTACCCCCCTAACCTACCAATAACATTCCCTAGCAATCGACACAATAAGTCCGACTGTTTTCGTTTTACCCAAATTTGTGTGCACGTCTATGTGTTTATACATATATGGGCGTGTGCGTGCGTGCGTGTGTGTGTGTGTGTGTGTGTGTGTGTGTGTGTGTGTGTGTGTGTGTGTTTGCATTCGCGAGTTTGTGCGCGTGTGTGTTTGTGTGTGTATGTGTCCGTGTGTGTACTAAAGTGTATGTCTTCGTGCGTGTGCGTGTGTGTGGGGGGGGGGGGGGGGTTGTGTGTATGTGTATATGCGTGTAAGTGCATGTGTGTGCGTGTTTTTGCGTGTGCGAGTGGGTGTATGTGTGTGTATGTGTGTGTGTGTGTGTGTGCGAGTGTTTGTGTTTGTGCGTGTGTGTGTGTGTGTGTGTGTGTGTGTGCGAGTGTTTGTGTTTGTGCGTGTGTGTGTGTATGTGTGTGTGGGGCGGGGGTTATGTGTATGTGTGTGAGCGTGTGTATGTGTGTTCGAGTGTGCGCGCGTGTGTGTATGTGTGTGTGTGTGCGCGCGCGAGTGTGTGTGCGGGTGTGCACGCGTGTGGGGGGGGGGGTGGGTGCATGTGTGTGTGTGTGCCCGGTATCATCAGCTCGATCGAATTCGATACAAGTGAAAGATTTGGGTTTGGAAATGTTGATAAAGTATCATGTTTATAGGGTTTTGGGTTTGCAATATATATCTCGGCGCAGTGGACGGTAATGGTGGATGCTAGTGACGTTCGTCTTCAAGTACTGATACGAAATATCGCCGCGATTGGTGGCACACACATATATGGAAATATGGCAACGTTATGCTTTCAATAGCATTACACACTGAAGGGACAAACTTGGCATCATAAGTCGGCAGAAAGGCATTCAGTCATGAATCCAAAAGAGGTAGTACTTCAGTCATGGACCCAATGAGGCAGGAAATTCAATGGCGAAATGCAAAAAAATACATTCACACTTCCCACCCTCAACGCCTCAAAGGTGTCCCAAAATCATAATCAAATAAATTAAAAGCCGTCGACATTATGTAGAATTCAATATGCCGGACGGTAATATATTACGCAAAGCTTGCCGAGCTAAACGATGACTTTCAGGTCGGAGAAAAGCTGTAAATTGGATACTCTGAATGGAATAATTGCATAAATTGGCAATTCCAGCGAAATGGCCAAGAGGCAACCCTCACCTGTCGCCGCAGCTCCTCCACTCGCCGCCGCAGCCCCGCCGTCGCCACGTCATCCGGCCGGCTCGGCGCGAGTGCGGTGGGCGAGTCGTCGCCGCCCCTCTTCGCAGCGCCGTCCGTAAGCTGTGCCTCCGCGGTGGCCAACACCTTTGCCACGACGTCGGCCGCCTGGAGCCCCACCGTCACGGCGCGCAGCTTGCCAGCTGTCGGGGCAGTCGGGGCGGACACAGGGTCGGTGACACTATCGCTATTAAATGTAAAGTACTTGATTAGGTAGAGAGAACATCGGAAGATATTGAATACATGGCCGCAGCATTGACGGTTTCTGAAAGAGCCGGAAGCCCATCGACTCTTTACCTAATTCTGCCATTCGAGAATGATTGTGTGCACGCCAATGTGCGACGGTCTATCGCGAATATAGAGTAGTTAAGAGTTGTGACAGGGAGGCAATATCATTGACAGCACAGTCTTCCAATCATCCTCACCAGGACATGAAAATAAAACGGGTGATCATCACGCGTAAATGCTTCTATCATACAAAATAAACGTATATACGTCGCAAAAATGTCGGAACATGATATCCGAGCATAAACAAGGACGTCAATATCAGAGAATTGAGTTGGCGAGAGTGACGTCAAGTCTCAAGCGGGTGAAAGCGGTGGGACGAAATCACCAACATACTGTAAAAGAATGCACAAGTTTGTAACACGACTATTTGCTCAAACGCAAAAAAATTGATAGCGTATTCCTATGGGAAATGGATATTTTCGATAAGCATGCGAAGCGTTGACGGCGCACCGATGAGCGCAGCACACCACTCCGCGGCGTTTGGCGCTGGGCTGGCCTCGCTCAGCAGGTTGGTCAGTATTCGGCCCGCAATGGTAGTGCACATTTCGGCTGCCGCGACGGGGGTCGACGCCAGGTCGACGAGCGACGCGAAGAGGGCGGGACAAGGGGCAGCGCGGAAGGAGTGCTCCGCGCGAAGTTGATTGTCGTACTCGCGAGTCCCCGATAAAACGTTGACGGAGTACCGCCGCTCACCGGCTTCACCGGCTCGAGGCGACGACAGAGTCGGTACATTTCGGGCGCTACGGCTGAGAGGACCGTTGGTCGCCATCGCTCCGCGCCGAGAGGCGGAGGTCGCCGCCGCCGACGACGACGTCGCCTGTTCGGCGGCGAGGTCGGGAACAGAAATAGCGACAGCCTGCTCTGCGTAGTGCGCGACAACTTCGTCGTCGTGCATTTCGGGGATCGCCTGCAGCACCGCCTTGGCAGCGTTCACCTGAACAATTAAACAGCGAGTGTCGAGCAAAAATAAATCGAGCATACATGTAACCCTTAATATTTGCAAGCGGCATGAGGTGACACACGGAATGCTGTACCGCCGCTGTAGAACACGTCCTGTTTATTTGGGTGTAAATCGCTTATGTTTGACACTTTGAAATGTTTTCTGGTAATATTGCGGCCCGTGCCAGCGGCCCGCCCCAACCTGCTGACTCATGACGAGCGCCTCAAGCAGCAGCTCCGGGTGGGGCAGCAGGTGGTGCAGCTGCTTGGCCCAGTTTCTCCACGCCACCTCGCCCTCCAGTACCGACAGAGCAGCCGCGCCGCGGCCCACACGCTCTACCCCCAAACGCGTCTCGCTGCTGAAACCCGCCATCCGATCCGGCTGACACAGAGGCGGCGGTCGGTTAGAATCAGGGTCACAATCAAAATGTATTACATAGGAAAAGGCATTTTGGGGCTAGCGGGGTCGCCGATCAGCCGCGGTCGCACGGACGGTCAAAATATTTATCGAGAAAGAGTGATGAGCCGAGGCTTATATATCTGTACGTATATCATAGCGCTAACGGATTTAGTTAAATACATAATAGGGCATGGGTATTTGCGAACACGAGTCGCCGTTCGCTACCTGTGTCACGAATTGGAGGAGCAGCTTGGCCTGCGCCAGCGGCACCCTCGCCCGCAGCACCACCTGCACGGTCGCAAACATGTCGTCGGGCGGGAGAGCCGCGAGGTGGCGGAGGGCGGCCATGGGCCCGCTCCCAGAGCGTCCCGTCACGGTTCGGCCCAGCATTGCGGTCACTAGCGCCGCGTGCGCTTGGTGCGCGACAGCTGGCGTCAGCGGGTCGCCGGCAGACACGTGCGCCACGACGTCCACCGCCAGCTGCGGCGCCCCCGACGCGACCAGACGTCGGATGACCTGCCAAACCACACAACACAAAATTATGTATGATAAATACAATCGCAAAATATATACCCCTCTTGACGCATTTAAATATACATAATTATTTTACTGACTACGATTAGAACTGCTAAGTCGTCCTCGTAGCTTAATACTCGCAATTAAATTTGGGATCAAGCGATTCGGGTGTAGATAACGGTTGAAGTGGGCACTGAAGTTTATTTACAAAGAACATTATGGATGATAAAGCAACTGACGATTATTCATTTAGGATCAAACTCCAACCGACAACGCAAATAAGAAACCGTGTACGGCGAACCCATGTGGCGCCTCACCTGCCCCCGTTTGTCTTGGAAACTGGCGTGCAGCTGCTGCCACGCCGCGAACTCGGCGCCCACGTCGGTGGCGAGGATCTGCGAGTACAACTGTAACTGCCGCGCCAGTGCCTCCATCTTGGCCTGGCCAATAACATTGACCAAAAAAAGTAATAGAGAAAATGTTACCATTAAATGAACTTAATACAAACAAAAGCACAAAACATATGCACAGTTTACATTATTGTCAACAGTGATGGCGGGGAAAAAGGCGGCACGTCCCACAGAAACCCATAAATGCATGTAACCAGGTACAGATGGCGGGGCGATATACCGACTGTCAACCGCGGATACTCCAAGAACAAGAAACACATGCAATCGTAGCAGCAGAAATTAGAGAGGGATAGCAACAATCAATCCACGGTGGGCAGCTGTGTGTACCAAATGTGCTGCTGAAAATAAAAAGGCATGCAGAACATGTAGGCAATACATAGATTTACGGATGAAACGCATTCATATTTTATTTTCAAAGGCAAATGGATTGCCGTCGGACAGGCACATACGGGTACACGAATAAACTCCAATAATGATTTCTAACGGGTACTTTTAATTTCTTGGCAAGAATGCAGTAGTTAATGCTAATAAATGAATTATAAAGAAAGCAGTAGCAAATCGTCTATTCCAAGCGCGAAGCGACACAGCCCATTTGTTTTATTGTCGGCAAATAAAGCGGGAACCCCCACCGTCTTCGCGGGCCCCGCCGGGTTCCCCTGACGGCGCAGTCCCGCCGCGCACAGCAACGCAGCATCCAATGCTTCCTACGCCAGCAGCGCGAAATGCAAATTGAGTGACGTGTCAGGCACAAACAGTCAGACACCCAACACCACCCGACGCAAAAGTATGACTGTATGAGAGGATGTAACTTGCTTACAAGATCGGTTCCCGAAATAGCGAGTTGAAAAAGCAAAACAAGAAGAAATAAAGTACAACCTGCCCGATTCGTCGCTGGTAGCTGAGTAGCGCTTATTCAAGGTGTCTATAGAGGCGGTATGACTGAATAACACCAGCAGCATAAATGACAACGCAGTGCTTATGATCGCTTTGACGGGTATATTTCATGCATAACATCGCAATCGCCGTGACATGCTACCAACAAATCAGTTGCAGCATTGCAGCGTTTTGTGGGAGTAACTTGGTGTTCTCTCGTGTTTTCTCTGCTGGGTTTGTGCGCGATATCAATATAGCTATCGGTAGCAGATGCATGCGGGACTGAATGTGCTCATTGCGGCACCTCGTTTGATACGGGTACCAGTAGGTCGATTCCGAAATGTTTGCTTCCGACCTCCGAAGGTCGCCGCAGTGTCAGCAATTTCGTGCACATACATCCGAGTATCGTTAATTACTCGTCAGCTAAATAATGCAAAGACTGCGAGCGCGGCACTATGTATCCCGACATATACGGGTAATTATCGACAATAATACCGAACTAACATACTTGGCATCAATGTACTGATAGTATTTACTCGCTCGTAGCGGCGCTGGTACCTGCAGCTCCCAGTGGAGCATGAATCGCCAGATGAGCCCTGCCGCTCGCCCCTTGTCCGCCATTCGCATGACGCACTGCCATGACAGCGTCGCGTCGGTGCGGCTTACATCGCCGCGACTGGTCGTGAAACTTCCGCCGTGGAGGCCCGGAGCGGGCGAGGGGCGCATCGAGGGAAGTCGAGCCCCGAAGAGCAGCCCCAGCACAATATCCTCGAGCAGCGCATCGGGCGGTGGCCCGCAGACCGAACTCCCATCAATCTGCACCGTGTCAAAAAAAAAAAAAAAGCGTAAGTAAACATACAATGAAGTGTCGGCAATGTCGATATGGGATTATTTATTGCTTCCAACTGTATCAGCATAGTGCTCCGTATTACTCATAATCGAGGAGTGGTACCCGTATCGAAAATATACCGCAAACAGAATCGGAGAAATGGCCGTCGAATAAAGCAAAACGCGCATCGAACGACAGCCGCTGCTTTGAGCCGCCGATCATTGGTCCGATCAGATTGCGGTATGAAGACTGCCCAGGCCAAGGTATAATCGCTGAGAGTACGGACGCATGCACCAAATATAAGCCAACGACAATGAAGAACATTGTACGTATCAAAGGTCGGAACTTTCGCGTCCACACATACAGCATACACGTATTTGACAGATCCGCAATCAGAGTTTTGCCGTATCACAACAGTACATGGAAAGGCAAGCAAGACAGATTGTCATATGCTTATACGGATGCATATCAGTTCATGATAACTTAAAGTACCCGTATATTTTGTTTGGGAATAATTATTTCACTTCTGGACAAATCAATTTTTTTTATTGTGAACCGCTGATGCTGTGGCATGCCTTCCTGTTCCTCGGGCCTTGGTTTTTTCCTCTTTTCTGTTCTTTGCTTATTGGCTTCCACTGCTTTTCCTTGTAAGGAACTCATAACTACAGTTTAATAATAAACCGAGTTCCCGTATCAACCCTGGCGTGTCCTCGCAGCAGCACAGTTCCAAAAACTGTTGCCCCTCACAGTTATTGCGGAATGACAATCAAGTATCGACTATGACTGAGGTACGTCGACGTGGAGAATAGTCGTCGCTCATCGGAAGCTGTTTGCATTATTCATATCTTTCATTCTGTTCTATTTTCATTCAATTGCACATTTTATCGGGCAGCAATTTGACGACATTTGATAACGCTCAGATCTTACTCCATCGTCATCCAACAACTAAAATAAAACCCGAGTCTGCAGCACCCATGCCGGGGAAGGGACGAACTGCCGCCACAAAAGCCAGGCGATCAACCAACTCGGCCGCCATGGCGGTGGTTGATTCACACTAAATGGTGTTGTATCCCAGAATGACTAACGGGTGCCTTATTAGCGATAGCGAGAGTGGCCGCGGATTACGACCACTAGCTGAAGATTACTGCGTAGTTTGAGTAAAGCCACGGAAAACACGGTGTACCGAAAGGAGAAGGACGCATACGAGTCTAAACGGGAAAATGATGAAGCGATCGCAATTCGGATGTGCAGGTAACACCGCACTGCTGCACTGTTGATGAGAGCGAGGCAACCCACCGCCGCCAGAGCCTCGGCATATTGGCCACTCTCCATCAAATCATGGCACTCAGACGGAAGGCCGATAAAGTAGTCGCCCTCGTCGACGTGCTCCACCCCCGTAGCGACCGCCTCGCCGGAAGGCAGCGACGGTGATGCGTCGTCAGGCGCGTGCGAAGGTTCGACAGCTTCCGCAGTTCCGACCTCTCGCTTGTCGGTCTCCTCCAGTCGATGCACTATCCAGCGACGCAACGGACGGTGCGGCTCGGAAATCTCGAGCGCAAACGCTGCGATGTCCGCGCCCTCGCCGGGTTTCCCCTCCTCGCCCGCCTGTCGCATGAGCATGGGACACGCCCGTCGTCATGCCGAGTCCGAAAGCACAGTTATACGAGGCGCACCATCCTAACACGCGCCCACAATTCGTCCTCCTTCGTAATCTAATCTGTTGAGCTACAGGCTTAGCTTCAGAGCACGTTGGCTTCCATTGCAATCATCTTTATATTCTTGAACGGTGGTATACCCGTCGTAAAAATCCGCCTTCTCTTACAAATACGCGCCTGCAGATATTGGTACGGGTAAAGTTTCTTCGAAGACAGATTGGATTAGCAAAGATAAATTTTGGCCGTGTTTTCATGCCATCCTGTCTATGGTACGGGTACTTCAGGTAATTCCGTACATCAGAAAATGTAATTTCCGGACACAGCGGATGTTGGATGCAGCGCACACCCGGCTTATAAAAAATAAACCATTCAGGCGCATAATGCCTAACGCAAGCAAACCAATAGATGGCCATCCAGTTGCCCCAAGCACGGGGACAGACCCAACCGCATCAGCACAACCGCCGTTAACAGGTATAATCCATAAAGTTAGGCATAACCCATAAGGTATAATTCACAATTGAATTCTAGGTCTGATCTAATAATGTCAGGAAATAAGCTTTACGTAAAGAATTACATTTGCCAATAATCTTAAGGGGGGGGGGGGATTGAATGGTCATGTGATAAAATACAGGGTATTGCTGCATTACTACGGGAAATGGCAATTTATTTTTTTCTTATCTATAAAATGTAATTCATTGTCAATAAATAATACCGATCTCCTGCACATTCATCTCCCCAATGTCACGCACGGCGCATCAGTTGAGCATCACACTTGGCAGGACAAGACGGGACAGCTTATGGGTGCGTTTCGTAAACTTGCAAAACGCGAATTCGGATACATTTTTTTAATATAATGTTCGCTGCTTTGCGTTGTGCGTTATGTTCGAATCTGCACAATCAATAACAAAATGTCGATATCTTCAAATATTCCAGAAAATTGACGGCAAATTAAATGCGGAATCCGGGCATGGGGGCGCACCAGACGGCCAGGATTCTGCAGGAGCCAAAAAACCGAGGCCAGCGCGGCGCGGATGGTTGACTGCACCGCCAACGGACGGAGGACGGCGATGCTGAGGTCAAAGGCGCCGAGACGGGGGGTCGCGCTGTCCCGCGGCGGGCAGCTGGAGAGGTCGAGGGAAGAGGCGGTGGGTGGGGGCTGCAGCGTGGGGGGGGGCGTGGGGGAGGGGGAGGGGGAGGGGGGCTGCCGTGCCTGGGCAGTCAAAGTGAATTAAATGTCAACATCGCTACAGGTGTCAGCCGAAATGGGAAACTTAGTTTTCAGGAAGAGC
Organism: Tetraselmis chui; assembly: GCA_026401115.1. NCBI lineage: Eukaryota > Viridiplantae > Chlorophyta > Chlorodendrophyceae > Chlorodendrales > Chlorodendraceae > Tetraselmis > Tetraselmis chui. The sequence goes on from JAPMLY010000125.1 coordinate 248,013, forward strand.
TTTTCGACGTTTCATAAAATGTGGAGACCTGAAAGTTCTAAAAAAACTGTTATCTTTTCGTAGTTTTCTAATCTATAAACAAAATTCAAAAAAATTAAAATATTTGATTATTCAGAAATGTGTCGATCATTCAGAAAATAATCTTTCAAAATCGTAGAAATCCGAGTTCCACTGCGGTTACGGTTAAAAAATCATTTTCACCTCATCTTGAGATTTGAAAATACTGAGGAATTAAAACAATCTGTACAAGAGTTGAAATTTGACAATGGATGGTCACCGAGGTTTGCAAAAAATATAATTTTTTCAATACATGAATAATAAAAGGGGCGTAAGCAAATATAAATTGAAAAATATGTTTTGGAATCGACCCAGAGGAGCGGCGAGTGTGTCAATTTTCAGGGTCCTTCCAAGAAATAAATTAAACCTGCATGTGATCGCCAGAATATTAAATTAAGTCGCAGTGCCAGTCATTAGCCATCATCAAAGCGCTACACACCACTCGACAGACACATCGCACTGACGACCAGACATAAACTAATAACAAAAATTCTATAACCGGTGCCACAACCATTGCCGGTATTGCCGGTTTGTCATGCAGGGGGCAACACGGAAATATTGACAAGCAATAACACAATTTAATTTGACAGCGACGGGCAATGCAACTGAAATGTGAATAGACTTTCGTAAAACATGTAACATATTTATTTCATAACATTGGGCGATGGGGGCGCACGCTGCCACTGTCGGAGGCTTCACGGCGCGAGGAGGGAGGTGGGCGGGTGTTTGGCGGGTAGACGGGCACAAGGCAGGCTCGCAGGATCTCGTGCAGCACGTCGGTGCCCATCAGCGCCGCGATGCGCAGTGCGACCTCGGCGCAGCCGTCTTGGATGACGAGCCGCGGCAAAAGCACGCGCGGGCTCTCCCTAAAATTAATGCGGAAATTATGGAAAGTCAGCAATACATCGGCGGCACCTCACAGACAGAAATCTTTTCTTTTTTATGTATATTTGAAAGGAATTGACAATTGTAGCTTTAGAATTCAGGGTTTTAATTCAGGGTTTCGGATTTCGGATCGCACACGGAAAAAAAAGGCGGCCAAAATAATATAAACTGAATAGCCTGTGTGATAATCTTGCGATAGCCTAATAGCCTTGTAATAACCTAATCTCTAACGAACCCTAATATAAAAAAACCCAACACCTCACTACCTAATACCCTGGTACCCCTCACCTGATTGACGCAAGAGGCTCAATGGCACAGTCAGGAATTAATCGCATGACGCCATAATAATTTACTTAACGCATCCGCATAATATTTTCCTAGCAAATCGTCGAAAACTTACACTCAACTGATTACAAAATAAAACAATGTCTGCTGACTGATACCCTGACAGTTGAATAAACAATCATCCAAACCCAAAATGTTAAAATACTTGCGTCCGCTGCTGACGCCCGGGTTGAGATGACATCCTTTCAGGGCCTCACCGGATGAGGGCAAAATAGTTGTGCGTCTCCGTGGGGGCGCCGTCGTCGTTGAGGCTGGACAGCTCGTCGCCGATCTGTGCCAAGTAGGAGATCATGGCCGCGAGGTAGTTGACCGGCATGGTGGACGCCCGCTGCAGCACCTCCACCCCGACCCACTCGCGAGCCCTCACCGACGCCGCCTCCTTGTCCGCCGCACCGATGCCGCCGCTAAAGCCGCAATCCTGTCGCGCAAGACAGGCCGGCAAATTTGGTGCGTCCGTCGAATGAAATGCAATTAACTAACAAATATCATGTGATCAAAATGCAAGAGACCAAAGTATTGCGGCAACATCATTAATTCTTTTATTGTTTTTAAGCAAAGGAGCATGACCTTCATTCCTACACTCTGATATCAATCACATAATACATTAAAGCCACTGGAAAGCTGCTTTCTCCGTCGACAAGTTACACCGTGCTCAAAAGAATTAAAATCAAAAACTTTGCTAAATAGATAAAAGTCAACAAACAATCATGCTTTTCAACGACTCGTACGTCTGCATTAGTGCGCATGAGGTACCTCTGTGTGTGTGTGTGTGTGTGTGTGTGTGTGTGTGTGCGTGCGTGTGTGAGTGTGTGTGTGTGTGTGTGTGTGTGTGTGTGTGTGTGTGTGTGTGTGTGTGTGTGTGTGCGTGCGTGTGTGAGTGTGTGTGTGTGTGCGTGCGTGCGTGCGTGCGAGCGTGTGTGTGTTTGTGTGTGTGGTGGGGGGAGGGGTTCTGCAATTTTGAAAATAAGGTAGCTTTGTGTGTGTGTGTGCGTGTGTGTGTGTGTGTGTGTGTGTGTGTGTGTTTGCCAATGTGCTTGCCAATGTTATGTGTGTATTGTTCGCGTGTTCATTTGCTCCTCTGTTGCTGCCGTCTTCTTGTGTGTGTCTGTTTGTGTATGTCTGTGGTGGTAAGAAGGGGGGGGGGGGGGGGGGGGGGGATGGGTGTGTTTGCCATTGCGCGTGTATGTGTATAAATAAGTGCGTGTGTGTGCGTATGTGCGTGCGCGCGTGTGCGTATGTGTGTGTATGTGTGTGGGGGGAGGGGGGGGGAGCTAGGGGGGGGGGGGGGGGGGGGGTATGTGGGTGCGTGTGTGTGTGTGCGTGCGTGCGTGCGTGCGTGTGTGCTTGTGTGTGCTTGTGTGTGTGTGTGTGTGTATGTGTGTGTGCGTGTGTGTGTGTGTGTGTGTGTGTGCGTGCAAATAAAAGGAAGGTGGGCGGCATCACCTCCAGGAGACGGATGGGTGAGGAGGTGCCCGCATCATCCGCAAGCGCGTGTGCAAGGTTATGGAGGAGGCCGCTGAGGAATTGGTGCCGCCCGTAGCGGATACCCGCCTGCGTTCATGCACACCCGACAGTAAACATACTCAGACACGCACCAAGACATCATTCGACGGACGTTGTGTGCTGCAATCACCCGCGTCCATTAGCATCGAATTTATTCGCAGCATGTACTGCGAGTAACTGCGTGCACGCCATGGTCCGGGTGTATTGAAATGAACAGCATAACGAAACGAACAAATATTGGCGGTGTTCAACGCATTTACATTTAATTCATTTGGATGCGAGCAGAAAATATTATTTTGGCATCATATTATTTGCTTTTAAGAATGTAAGATCAATAAAACAGAAACGCCAAATTTGCAGAAAAAAGTAAAGCCAACACTGGACTGTTTCGTCCGATGATAACTGAAAAGACTTCAGAAATCATACATGCAAGCACACATTCGTATCTTTACTCAACAGCAAAAATTATATCTGCGTATTCTGTCTATTCGTTCGTTCCTTTACCAATGCACTCCACAATTTCATGAAATCGTCCATCACTCATTACGCTCACTATTCACAAATCAAACAATTCACTTATCCACTTCTTCGCTCAATGGCGCGCTTACACATCGCTTTATCTATGTCCAGCTGTTTGTTCAAAATTCATCTGTTTGGTGGATAATGTGCTGACGGTTGATAGTTAGGCACTGAATAGTTTGTGCATGTGCTTCGGCATTTACTTTGAAAGCAACGCAGCAGTGCTACCTCGCGGAGGTAGTTACGTAAGTTAAGCATTCATTTAGCACCATCCATGTCTCCAGACGTTGCTCGACCCATTTGTTATTCACGTACAAGTCACAATACATTCATGCTCACATGTCTTAAATCTTAAATGGAGATTTAAATGAAGTAATACATTACTTCGTCATGTAATCAAGTGTGTTTTCTACTTTCACATTCAAGGGGCCAACCACTCGGCCCCATTTCGTTTATGTTTGTTCGCCTACATGTAAATCAGTCATTCGCCAATCCAAACATCCTTTGCACACTGGTCCTCAAGTAATTCAGTCGTTCAGTCGTTTAGCATTCCCCCATTCGCAATTTACTTCATAATGTATATTGTCATTGACTTTTCCGAAACAATTCTACGCATATATGTGTGCATAACAGCCGGTTCATCCATTCGCGAATCTTTGCATTTTATCATCGCAGTCTCACTCAATTACTTATCTTCACATCAGTTGAGTCAGTGATTAATTAATCAACTCTTTGCAAATTCATTCACCAATTCATCATTCGCGCATCAAACTCGTTTCAACCAAAATCGGTGAAATAGGGGGGCTTCCACAACCTGAGCCTCCGCGAGCAGCCGCAGCGCGCGCATGCGCTTCCCCCACGGCCCAACACCCAGGCTCCCCCCCGGCGACGCCGCCCCCTGCTCCGGGTCCGTCGCCTCCCCGCCGCCCGTTCGCCATTCGTCCACGCCCGCCACCTCCGCACACAGCGCCCGTCGCCGGCTGCTGGACTGCGCCAGCGCCTGCGCACCCGCGAGGGTGGCGAGCAGAGCCGATCGGATGTGCGGGGTGGCCCCGGAATCGGAGACCTCGTTTCCGTCGCTGCGCACAACGGACCGATCGCGCACAGTGACAAACACAAATGAAAAAAAAATGGAAGAAAAAAGTGTGATGCATTGTAACAGTCATTGCGTGCGATGGAGGATTACGTCTCGCGTGGACACGGAATGACAGACATTCGAAGGTCGCACACATCTCTGCGGACTGACATGCCAGCTAGTAGACAAAACTAACAGCCCCCACGCTGAGGATTGCCGAAAATAATGCACGATAGGAAGAAAAAGGTGCGACGCATCTTAACAGCTGTCACGTAAGAGCGATGAAGGACTGCGTATTGCACGGACACGGAGAGACAAATAGTCGAAGGTTGGAGCACAGATCATGTGCGGTCGGGTAGGCGTAAGAGACAAAGCACATGAAAGGTGATGTGCATCGGATATGGCATTATTCACCTGACAATTAGAATATACTAGATGCAACAAAACACGATGCGCCATGACAAAATCACATACATGACAGGCACATGTACAACTCAACGACGCAGGACAAGGCACGATGTGATGGTCGCAGGTCCTGAAAACAAAGAAATGTCTGCATTGTTTACCTCGAAATTATTAAACCCCCCAAACCCGTCTCCGTTGCTGCTCTGGTATTTTCAGCTCCAGTATATATACCCCAAATACTAAATCACCCGGCCAAAAGCTTTCAAGTCGCCTTCGGATAGATATTGACCGTCGCAAACAGCGAACATTGCCTCGGCCCGTCACCCACAATACCACAATCATGTAGAAAATGACAACTTCGTGCACAAGTATGCCGCGCGAATACTTTCCTTTGGTGCAGTGCATACCCCGACTCGATTCCTATGTTCTCGTGTCCATTGCGAAATTTCTTACGTTCGCAGCTACGTTTCGATCCAAAGTCCCCGCCTCAAATACTCAAAATGAATAATACCCTATACTAGTTGCTCAAACGCAACAGCGACGCGCGTAAGTCAGGCTACGACACATTACTGCGACAGGAAAGAAATCGTAAAATTACGCCGAGAGTCTTTTGCCGTTCATCAAACTGAAAGCGACTCAAAAAAGGAAAATACTGGCGCAGGTCAAAACAGAAAAGAGGACTGAAAGTTGTCGGGAGACGCGAGTGCGGACCTCTCGGCCAGCACCTCCCTCGCCTGCTGCAGTAGCCGCTCGCTGACGGAGGGGTTGTTGGCGACCGCGACCGCGACGTCGACACACAGCATCGCCTGCTGCGTGCGCGGCAATCGGACTCGGAGCGCGCCAAAGTCGAAAGTCGCAGCGTCGTCGCCCTCCGCCTCCGCGCGCCGTAGCCCGCTCACCATCGCATCCAGCAGTGCGGTCGTGGCGGTCGTGTCCATCCACTCCGCGAGTTTCAAGGCCGAGAATTCGCTCTCGGGGAGGTTGAAGTGCGCCACCGCCTCGCGACCCAGCTCGTAAGCGTTTCTCTACATAGCGCCAGCGAGTGCAAAACCACCGCGAAGACGGCCTCAGAGCCCGCCACGCCACAGCTATACTAGTTTCACATCAATCATTCATTACGATATGTGTGCTTGTGATTATTCACTAGTGCGGCAAACAGACTACCATAGTTCTGCAAGTGTTCCGCTGGCAATGCACTGGCACAGAACACCACTCGACTATATATATATCGTATTTGCGGTTGCGTGCTTAGAAAAACGTAACACGGCGCATTACACTGAAACATGAGCGAGCACGATCATCGACTGCTCGTCACATTCAAATATGAAACGATGTCACCTTCAACTTTTTATGCTTTCCTATCAATAAGTTTGCTGTCCTTCAAACGCCTCCCGCCGGGATTTAACACCGGCTGTTGTTGTTCAGTTCATTAAGCTTTGACAAGTAAAAGACGAGAAATGCAAATATGACACGCGCCGTTGGAAATCTTTTAAGTGGGTCACCCTTTTAGCTTCTATATGTGTCGACGCCCCCAGTCTTTGATATAGAACCCATAATAAATGCAGCGCCTTGCATCGAAATAGACCCTCTCCCGATTCGCCGCCTCCAAAATCAATGATGTGACTTATGTGTGGCATTCATAACCGAAACATACCGAAACATGGGGGATGTCACCATAATGCCCGCAAGGATACCACTGCAGATGGGCTGATTTGTTTTCCATAAAATTGGAAAACTCGTCACGCGCCTGTTTGCACATGTAAAGGAGCGTCAGCGGCGAGGCCTGCAGAACCGCCAGCGCATCCGGCCACCGCCACCGAGCCCCCGCCTCGGCCTTAGGGCTGTCGCTGTTTGCGGAGGATGGGGGCGACATTCGGCGCAGCAGCGCGAGTCGCCACGCCGCTTCCGCAATAAACTTTTCAGCCTCGGCAACGTGCACGCTGGCGGCCTACACGTGTTCATAGCCCATACATCGACAGTAAGTCCAACGACAGTCGACTCCCACGGATGCGATACGTTCGCCCGGTCGCTGCTTTTTGATACCTAGGGAGATTGAACTAGTGGCGAATGATGCGGGTACGGGAGCTGATTGAGGTGCTTACCTCGTGCGCCAGTCGTCTGGCGTCGTCGGGTGGGAAGGTCTCAGCCGAGTCGCTGCCGCTCGTGGGGGGAGGCGGGGCGCGCATATCGTGGAGCAGCTCCTGTATGACGTGCGCAGCGAGGCCGCCGCTGCGCTCGACTCGCTCGCGTTGCTCGGTTGTCGACGGAGGCGGCGACTCGTCCGGCGATGTGCTCAGCTGCTCCGCCGACAGCGCGGCGGTGGTTCGGGCGTCCACCAGCAGCACCGCGCGAAGGACGCTCGACAACCAGCAGCGCGCAAAATAGCCGGAGGACGAGCCATCCGCGATGAACCCGAGGTGGGAGCGCAGTTCCGACAACTCGGCCAGTACACAACCCTGCATTATTGTGGATGCGCGGCGTCAGCGCGCGGCAGCAGACCTATCAACCGGCGCTGCCAGCTGTCCATTAATATTACGTCCATCAGTTGCTTTTTCTTTTACTATCTATTCGACAGCTCGAATCGTGGCCTGTGGAAGACAGTGTAGATTCTTGCAGCGTTTAACTCAATACGGGGCGACCTTTGCATATTTGGGGCTGGGTTACCTCGAGCTGCTGCACGTCCTCCCATCCCTCCCCGCTGCCGCCCTCCTGCGGCTCGCTCAGCGCCATCAACGACGCCAGCCGGACCATCGCGGAGATGGCGAGGCAGGTGCGCAGGAGACGGAGGTCGTGGCGGCGCTGCGACGCCGCCGTCGCGCTGTCCGCCGGCTGCTTCTCAATGAAGCCCAGCAACGTCCCCAGACTGGCGGCCGGCAGGAAGAGGGCCAACACGCTGAGGGCGGACTGCTCCGACAGCAGCTGCACGGCGGAGGACGCGGCGTGGATAGGCTCGACAGAAGCCTCCTCTGCGTCCGCCTCGCTCGACTCGGACGCCCCTTCCGCCTGCGTCAACCCCGAGAACCGCAACCAGATCATTGCATATTGATAAGTCGTATCATACCTGAAATGCAATGTAAAGCAGAAAATTCGCAGTAGTGCCACTCATATGACTCATTTCCATGTTTCAAACTATGATTCATGTCCATCTTTTAAAGTGTGATATCGTCTTAGCGCCGACACAATAAGAGACCAATCCACCGACGACGTTTCTAAAGCTCACTGCGTGAATATCAGTTTGGGTGTCAATCATTCAGTGGGGTATGAAGGGCGCCTTTCCCGAAACATAAAATAAAATCTGTCAAAATACAGAAGGCAACTGGACGAAGCATGACGGGCAGCAAAATACATTCAAGCAGCGCTTTGAGCTGCGTCAGTGGTCGATGCGGCCAACAAAGACAACTGGTACTTGAAGTCATCCAGCCGAATCCCGAAAGAAATGCTCGAATAGCGTATTGAAACGAAACAGCCAACTTCTCAAACTTCTGAATCCAATTAACGCGATTTAGCTGCCTAATTCGATTTCGTGTTTAAAGCAAAAATTTGATCCAAATTCATTCTAATTACAGGTACGCACCAATACCCTAAAAGCCCTAAAACAGATAAAATTATGGGAAACACGATCGCACCAAAATACAGCAGCCCGGCGACATAGGAGAGTCCAAAACAATTCCCGATGCGAAGGCGCACAGCGACGGCAAACGGAATGAACAAAGTGCCCGCAGACAACTTGAAGCCGAGACCCCCGCAACCCTATTCCAACTTACTGGCCGTTTCATGTGCAATAACAAAGGGAAAGGCGCCTCCGCCAGGAAGCAAGATAGGAATGGGCCCCTCCGACCAGCCGAATGGATGGAAACCCACGGAAGAAGGAAACACAAGGCCCCGCACACACAAACGCCTGTTCTCCTGCTGCTGTTGCTAAATTTCAGGACATTTATTTAAATAAAAGAATTTAAATGGCATTGCGAGGCATCATTTCATGTCACCCCACTCACCTTCACGTGCTCTTCCACCGCCCGCGCCACTTCCAGTTTATAAGCAATCTGACGGCACATCGCGCTGACGCAGCAGCCACCGGCGCCACCACTGTCGCTCGTCTCCCCCGACCAGAGCGCCCCCACAAGCGCCCGCCGAGCCGCGAGCGCCACGCCGGGCGGGGCAGCGTCCCAGGGCGGCGCGGTGGGCGCGTCCCAACTCATCGCCAGCAGCAGAGGCTTCAGTGGGGGGACACAATTGAGCAGTCGCTTCGCAGTGTCGATCTTTCCCTCCGACACGAAGCGAAGGGACGACGTCAGCGCGGCCTAGACGGAATAGGAAGGCAGCGGTCAGCCTCGCCACGGCCCAACCCATCCCATTTCAGTAAGACAAACAAGATAACTCTTTTTTCACACTCGTTTATTTGCCCTCTCTGTCCTCTTATGGCTTATAAACAGTCCCCCCATTCATTCATTCACTCATTCACATATTTTTTTACTCGCTCGTTTATACATTCATTCACTCACTCACTCATTTCTTCGTCAATTCGCTCATTCATTCATTAATTTCTTCGTTAATTCATTCATTTATTCATTCACTGGCTTTCAATCGCAATCTGACGCACCTCAAACACATGGATGCCACGCGCCATGGCAAACTCCAGCAGAGGCGGTGGAATGGGTGCGATGCCGTCCCCCACCGCCTCGCGCCCCCCTTCTTCCCAATGCGGCAGACATGCCGCAAACGCGGTGGGCACGTCGATCCCCCGCCGCGCCTCCTCCTCACGCACGCACCCCTCCATCAGCGCTGTCATCTCAGCGGAGCCTATGGCCAGCGTCGCCTGCAGCGCCCGCAGCCGCGCCTGGCGTGGTTGCCCCTGCCCAGCCATCACCCCAACAAATAGGAACAAACGAATGTAAGGTCTGGGCCCATGCACGAACTGCCAAAAAAAAAAAACACGCACACAGTTACACAGAAAGTCACGCCATATATACACAGACACGCAAGAATGCAAGCTAACAACGCCACACACAAACATACACACATACACACACACACACACACCCACACACACACACACACACACACACACCACTGCATTCCAGTCCCCATTAGGCCATCCACCCGGAAGCTGCGCGAGCATATGGTGGAAAGGGTTACACTTTATGTTCAGCGAATGTGGTGGCGGAGAGATTTGAGACAGATACAATGAGCGTGGGTGAAGAGGTCGGTGACAGGGGGTGACGGTGGCGTTGGTCTGTGATGGTAGACTGAACAGTGGGTTGCATATAAAACGAAAGACGAGGGTATGATTCATGTGACCCTACTGAAGTCTTTACACTGTCACGTTGGGCGGCGTAAGTATGACGCAGTGTCAGTGAAGCTTGAGCAACTTTTGTGTCTATGAAGATTTTACCGAATCGTGGTCGATATCGGTAGCAGTGGATTTATATCATTAGCGGCTGGAATGCCTGTAGTGTATTGATGTCAAAACAACAGTAATGATGCTAATGATGTCAACGGCACGCAGCGACTACATGACAACCTCCTTGCTCGTGTAAGGGAGAGTAAGAGAGAAGAGGGGGGGTTGGTCATTTTAGAGATACGGTATGTGTGTACATGGGGTGTGTCTGTATGCGTGATTGTGATTGTATGTGTGCGTGAATGTGTATGTACCTGCGTGAGCGTGCGCGTGTGCGCGAGTGTTCTCGCGTGCTTATGTGTGTCTGGTTCTCTTTTTATGTGTGTGTCTCTATGTGTGTGTACGGGTGTGCCTGCGTGCGTTCGTTAGCGAGTGTGTGTATGTGTGTGTGCGTGCGTGACCGTGTGCGTGTGCGCGTGTGTTCGTGCGTGCTGGTGCGTGTCAGCTTCTCTTCCTCTGTGTGTGCATGCGTGTGACGACATGTGTGTGTATGTGTGGATGGGTGTGTGTGTGTCTGTGTGTGTGAGAGTGGGCATGTGTGTGTGTGCGTTTGTGAGCGTGTGTGTGTGTGCGGGTGTGCTTGTGTACACACGTGTCCGTATGTGTGTGCGGGTGTGTGTGCGGGTGTGCGTGATTGCGTGTGTGTGATTGTGTGTGAGTTTGTGAATGCGTTCGTGCGTTTGTGTATGTGAGAGAGATAGAGAGAGACAGAGAGTGTGTGTGTGTGTGTGTCAGAGTGTGCGAATCTGTGTGTGTGTGTGTGTGTGTTTGTGTTTGTGTGCATATGTGTATGTGAATGTGACTGTGTTTGTGTATGTGTATGTGTGTGTGTGTGTGAGTGTATGTGTGTGTGCGTTAGTGTGTGTATGTGTGCGTGAGTGGGTGAGTGAGTGTGTGTGTATGTCTATTTGAGTGTGTGTGTGTGTGTGTGTGTGTTTGTGTGTGTGAGTGTTTATGTGTGTATGAGTGTGTATGAGGGTGGGTGTGTGTGTGTGTGTGTATGTGTGTGTGTGTGTGTGTGTGTGTGTGTGAATGAGTTGTGTGTGTGTGTGTGTGTGTGTGTGTGTGAATGAGTTTTGTGCGTGAGTGAGCTAGTGAGCGAGTGTGTGTGTGCGCGTGTATGCGTGTGTGTATGTGCGTCTGAGAGTGTGTGTGTGTGTGCCTGCGTCTATGTCTGTGCGTGTCTGAGTCTGCATCTGCGTCTGTGTTTGTCTTTTTGCGCCTGTGCCTCTCTCTGCGTCTATCTGGGTGACTCGGTGTCTGTTTCTGTGTGGGGAAGGAGGGGAAACCTGGAGCAGTTTGCGGAACACGGATGTAAGCTCCGGCTGGCGAAAGGCGCTGGCACCAGTGAGTGCCGCGAGACGAAAGCACGCACGGCGGTGCAGCTCGTCCGCCGCCTCCAGCCCGACGTCGTCCCGCATGGCGAGCCACCGCCGAAAGATACGGACGTGCGCGCCGTCCAGCGCGGCGACAAGCGCAGCGTGTCGTTGTGCGTCCGCCGCTCGAGGCTCCACAACGCCGGCGAGCAGCTCCGACGTAGCGGACACCAGCGCGGCCACGAGACCTGGTTGCTGCGCTGCGAAGGCGCGCACAAGCGAGGAGCAGTCCTCGAGAAGCGCGAGGTCGCGCCGGAGCTGTCTTTCCTCGGCGCCCCTCTTCTCCGCCACCACCTCCTCCTCCCAACCCCCGCCTGGACCCTCCACCGCCGCCAGCCGCTGAACCCTCGCAGCCAGCCTGTTCGACAGCCCTGCCTGCCCATCCCCGCACAGCGGCGCCCAGAAATGCCACAGTAGCTCCCGCAGCTCCCCCGCTTCGTCCTCCACGCCGCCCGCGACGCCGTCGCCGCTTCCGCTGACTTCCGTCGCCAGTGGGCTCAACGGAGGACAGCTGAGCCGAGCCTCCAGCCCTCCGTCGATATCCGGCGGAATCAGCGCAGCTTCGCTCACCGAAGGTCTCCCCACTAGTTCCAGCAGGAGGCGAAGCTCGATGCCCACCGCCGCCCCACGCGGGAGGCTCGTTTCTGAAATCGCGCTGAACTCGGCGAGACACATCCACCGAAGGTGCGCTGACGAAGGGACGGTCGGTGAAGGCGCCCATCCCCGCGGCGGCCCCTCCTCGCACAGTAACGCCAACATTTCCAGACCCGCGCCCGGCTGACGGGCCTCCAAATGTCTCAGACACGCGCGGCCCAGCTCGAACTGGCCCAGGCTGAAGTGGTTAGCGACCATCGTTCGCAGCGCAGCGGTCGCATACTCATCCGCCGACTCGTCGCCTCCCTGCTCCGACTCTCGTCGCGGCTGCGACTCCACCACAGGCGCAACCATCCCGGCGGCTATCCGCTCAAAATCCGTGAGAAATTGCAGGCAAGTGATAACCTAGTCCCAGCCCCTTCGCTGCTGCTCCCGGCTTGGCCCCCAGACGCAGCACGGCGGTGCTAACGGGTCCTCGACACGATCACGCAGGAACCCCCATCGGCCGGTCAGAGACTCCGATACCTCTGTCGTAAACAAATGCCGTACTGGTAAAAATCCCTTTGATGGTTGGTTTTCAGCGGGGAGTAGCTGATTGTGTATTCACTGCACGTGCGCTGTGGATGCGGATGTCTGCAGTGCTGCTGGCGGTAGTGGTGGTAGTGGTGGATAGACGACAACGATACCCCCTCCTGGCTGGTACGACCCGCGCGGAGGTGCGTGCCTGCCGCTAATTATGCGGGACGCCAGCGACGTGAGCGATCACAGGGGGGCTCTGTGTGCTTGGGTGTGTATATCATAGGCTAGCGTCTGCAGGGCTAAGTATTGGCTACACTGTCGTCGTGGAGGGCGAGTGCACTGACGATGCCGCGCGCCCGTTAGAATCAACCAATAACCTACTCGTTAGGTCGCGGATTGGTTTCGGAGCGCACTTGAAACCACGACCTAAACAGTTTTTTATTTAATTTATTTAATTATTTGCCAAATAGGCGGCGGGCACAAAACTTTGGTTTTGATATGGGCCTACTTGCACCCGGCTTTCAGCGTTGCGCAGGTGGCTCACGTGTTTCTCGCTCGTCTCAAACCACGTCTCGAAACCCTAAAGCCCGCGTAAAGTAAGTATAGCTCCCACCCGCCTTCCATGGAAGGGATGGGATGGATCCCTTCGTGCGCGACAACGGTCATCACGTGAATTTAATCGATGTTGATGGTAATGACATCTTGAAACGTTGATGTATGAAGTAGGGTTTTCGGTGACGCGTTTCAGATCATGCAAACGTTCCTCCAATCCATCGTCAATACCGTTTTCTCTCGGTTCAACCATTGATTGAAGAGCATCGAAGTTTCTTGGTTAATAGTATTGATGTCTTGAAATGTCGATGTTGATGGTGTTGATATTTGGGGATGTTGACATTGATGGCAATTGAAGCCGATATCATCGCCGATGTATCGATATTAGGGGCGATACATCGGGCTTTAATAATCAATATTTTCATATTGTCTTGATTATTGATGGCGTTGATACTCTAGCACTAATGAAATCGTGTCGATGTCGATGTCGCAACCGATCACATCGATAGCACCATCAGCGGGTGATGATTACACTATTGACGATGCATTGATAACTAATCCCTAGTCTTATCACCAAGGTTTACGTCTAGCAAAATGAGACGCAATATATGAGCAAACCATCACCTACCTACGGTACCCCTTTATCGTTGTCTTCCACTTGAGGATCGTTTAAGCATTTAGTCTTGGTAGATGGCATTACATATATATAGCGCCGGGGCGCTCGCCGGCGGCGCAGTGGCGGCGGGGTCGGAGGGTGGTGCGCTCACATGCCCGTGGGCATTCTTCCCCACCTCCTCGTGCTGGTGGGCGTTGGTAATCCAATCGCCGTGCCGGGCCTTGCACGGTAGATAGGGGACCATGCGGGGTGAGCCGAGAGGTACGATCCGCGGTATCGACAAATGTCGGGAAAGCCATGTATGGTGGACTTTTAAAATTTGTTCATGTACACCATCGCTAGGATCTCCCGCTCGACAAGTCCGATATTACAATTCAAGGCTAGATACTCCTCGGATACTCCCCATCGCCACACTTCTCATCCTCCCTCTCGCGAAACACACACCCTTCCGTCACTCAAAATTCATCAACTCCCGTTGCACCCACCCCCTCCACACCCTTCCCAATAATGCAAACACTTTCCTCCCCCTTAATCAACATACTAGCAACCCCACCCTACACCCTTAGGCACGCGCGAGAAAGTTGACACCTACCTTGTAGCTAACCAACCCCCTTGCTATGACCACCCTTCCCTCACTCTCGGCCTTTACCGCCCTCCACAACACAATCGAATCCATCTACGACACCCGCCTTACTCCCCTTCCCTTCACATTCCTCACCACGCCAACTCCGCACCACTTTGACTCACACACACCGCACTCAACATGTATATACTACCTCCCCCCCAACACCACGCACCCCATACATTTTCCCTCTCAGAACCCTCGCTACTAACTCGTGCCCCCACGAAAGATCTTTTCGCTTGAATAGGAGGATTTCGTATACATCGACGGCTCCGAAAAAGGATGTTCCTCCACACAAAGCGCAGGAGCTAACCACACGGCCACGGACACCCGCGTAAAAACCATGGTTAACTCTACCGCATCCTCCCACACCATTAACCGAGCGAAACTCGCGGGCATTAATATCGGTTTGTAACTTCGCCATGTGCACCTCTAGACTTGCAGCGCATGCGTACAACGACTTACTCAAGGCTTCATGCAATGCCCTGCGGCCTTCTACCACCAAATATACCGAGACGCACTCGACTCAATCACGAGCACCTTTAAAACCATGTGCATTCGGCAAAATCAAGGCGCATAACCGTTCCCAAGGTAACGACCTCGCAGACGCATTAACCAATAATGTTGCATACGGTCGCCCACCCGACACCACTTATATTACGGGAAGCCCGCCCGCGATGCAGCGACGACGGCCTCAGAGGGAGGAGCGCTCGCTAGGGGGTACATTTGATCAAATGGGTGTTAGAAAACAGGCGGAGACAGACCGGGGACAAGAGAAAATCTGGCGTGGCGGGAGGAGCGCCAACCAAACACCGCATAAAGCTACGGATTTCCTTTCCTTTCCAGCCACCGAAGGGGAAGGGGAGCCTGGGCTAGGAGGCGAGCTGCGATTATCTCGGGCGAGGGTGTGCGTGGATCTAGACAAGACCGTCAACGACTTGTGCGAGGGGATTTTTCGCACGCCTTTTCCCCGCAACGTCGGCACGACCAAAGTCGCACCGGAGCATAAGTAAGGTAGGCCCGTCTCGACGAGCGCAGACTCACGAGCTTGGATAATCAGCGCCCTCGCAGCGGTTGGAGCATGCCACGCATTGTGGAGACAAGTGACACATCATTTTTTATATTAGTATGCGAAAACAAATAACCAATAAATTCAAAACATATCATAATAATTATCGGTGGTGTTATTGCCATTGGAGAAGTTGGAACAAGTGGTGCACGGCGCAAGCCCTAACCCTAATACCCCAGATAGGCAGATTAAGGGAGCGCCCAGAAACAATAGCCGTTAACTCGGTAATGTTGTAAACATTTTCAATTTTAATTAAATATTAATTATTGCTGTTTACACTGCGGGTTCAGAAGTGCCTATCGACGCCCGGACTTGGCCATACACACTCATCCCTCAGCCACAAGGCGACTCCACACCCTACCGATACGCGAACTTCAAATCCGACGCCCAGAAGTACAACATCGAACACACTCGCATCCTACTAGCTCGAGCCACTAGCTTTGGTGCCCTCCTCGCCCGCGCCGCAGACGACAAGGCGAACTTCTATTTCCAAAAAACACACGCTCGACTCACCAATACTCAATTCACACGCAAGCAAGAATTCATATGGGGAGTACATAACACTCACCTTTTCACTTGCAACCCCTCCATGCGCTGCCCCATGTGTGGTAGATTTACTAGCAACGGCAACATGGCAGGTAACTGCCCCTCGATGTCGAGTCTCCGATAAAACCGACCCAACGGTGCTCTCCAACTCCTCCTCTCCTTACTTCAACGCAATAACGGCGGACGATGGGAAACCATCACCGCCAACTTCGGTAATAAACCCATGACATCCTTCGGCTCCCGCCCTTTTCTCTCCGCGACCCCCCTCGACTATCGCCCACCCCCCACTCGTGGTTTGCTCACCCGTGTGGTATATACTCGTGAATGTCTTGGAATTCAGAATAGATGTGGTTCGAAATTTGGCTCTCGTGGCATAAAGGAAACATAGTTGAATGGCGCATATATGTGTCTGCCCTTTTAATATTCTAGCACTTTCTGCCTATTATGATTAGATAGTCCATTATCTAGTTCCGCGATTGCCGTTTTCGGATCTATGTTTACGAGGTATATGTATGTTTGGCTTTTCATCTTTAATGTTCTCTTGCGACGTTTCCTTGGTGATGCACAGGGCGTGGAACCGGGTATTAGGTACCCGGGTAATTTCGAGTCCCATGCCTATTTTGGAGAAAATATCTTATCTCGGAGGTAAACTAAAATGGCTTGTAATCAATTCACTCCTTAATATAATACAACATATCCATCCCGCATTGTAAGCAATAATTTTGGGTTTCATCTCGCAAACAAGCGTGATACAGATTTATTCACCCGGGTACAGCTGTCAAAGATTCTGTCTCGTATCGCACATGTCATCCAATGGAAACGGAGTATCTCTGTCTCGCGTGAATTCGCCAAATCCACGTAGCCCTCGTATCAACGCCCTGGATATGATTTCAATGGGAATGTACGGAGTAGAACAGGATGAGGGAAAAGAGTGCATCGTTATTCCGCCACGAGGTTTATTGCACTTGCCACGAGGTTGCGGACCGCACGTCCGTACATCCTCGCAGGACCTTATCGCGCTTTACTTCCGCGTTGCCTTGGTAAAGTACAAATGCAACATGATAGGAAATCTCGGGAGCACGCGCCAATCTGCCATGTCATCACAAACAGGCGCATTGGGCGGTCAATGCGCAGTTCAAGCGCGTAGGGAGGAAAATCAAATGTCCGATATCACAACGATTCGCGCAGGTAGGTTGCACATGCATCCCGAAAGGTGCCCGGACGTGATTCACAAATCCTGTTCCGACTGTATTTTTCTAAGCCATATATGACCTCTACACGATGGGACCCGCAGTGCAGTCAACCACCCTCAATCGTGGCGTAGGTAATCATACCGCTCAGCGCACTCTGCACCTAGTCGATTCTAATTTCGACGAGTTGTAATAATGTCGGCTACGTGTGCGGGGGAGGGATTGAGGCGACATCCCAGAACGGTGTCCTTCGGGGACGGCATGTTTTTCGATGGTGTCATGCTGCGAGTAGACGGTAAGCATTTATAGAACTCGCCCCCGGCACTGCACTTTCCAAATATAACACTCCCTGCCACACTTCCCACTTTAAAGACTGCCACGAGGTGTAGAGTTACGTGTCTAATTTGTTGCTACCGGGAAACATTTGTAGTCGCGGGCTGCGATTGTTTTAAAACACCGAGTGATATCCTTGTGATTGTGCAGAAACGGCGGCCCGCAATGCTGCAAACGTCACAACTTATAGCGGCGGGGACGGAAATGGAGGGGTCCGGCTCCGCCCTACCCTTCGCCGTCACAGCGCCCGACGATTGTAGTGGGCCATATTCAAACTCTTCCCCGTAAGGCAGCTGTGACGTGTCAACGACTGACGTCGAGGGCATCCCTCTGCGCGACAGCTTGCCCCCCCCCCCCCCCCCCCCCCCCGGCTCGTTGGAAACAAGAACGACCAGCCGGATGACCGGCCGCACTGTCTTCACGGCCTCGCCGAGGCAGCAACTAGCAAGGACACCGTTTGAAGTATCTTTATCAACAAGTTATACCGGTACGTCCCCACTGCTGGCTTCCTCTCGAAAGGGCAGTGCCGGGTGCTTGATTGCTTGTTGCAGCCGCCGCTTGTACACAATAATATTTTGTGAACTCCTGTCCGTCTTTTGAAATGCACTGACACATAGTGTTGAGTATGTGATGAAAGAGTGTTAGGTTTCGTTGGGACCTAACATGTTGTCGATGTAGGTCTTCTGAAGACGGAAGAATCGTGTAATGTATATGGCAAAAGATACTTTTGACTTAATGTGCGTGTGTGTGCAGATGTGTGTATGTGCAGTGTGTGTGAAAATGGCCCTTTCTGTTGGTCAAATGTGTGTGTCTGTCTATCTGTCTGTCACATCGAGTGAAAATTGTCTGAAATACGTGTGTGTTAGAGAGACAAACATAGAGAGAGATTTTGCGTGCTTTGTGTGTGGCCGGACGTGTGGGAATATATCCATATTGTGAGTATGAATAACTGTGTGTTGCGTATGTATCTGGCTGTATGCAAACATTGTTTGTATCGTGCTTCTAAAAATATTTGCGACTGCTAGATTGTGTTGACTGTGCGGAAATTAACTGACTGTGAGGAATAGAACAAGAAGAGAGAGAGCGTATTTGTGTTTGTTCGTGCTGGTGTGTGACGAGCTGTGTGAAAATATGTGTGCACATTTCGTATTTGAATAATTACGTGTGTGTTATGTGTGTGGAAAGGCAATGTGTGGAATGGGCTAGGCGTTGCGAGCTAGGCATGGCGTCTGGAGAATTCGACTTGTCGTACCTAGCCAAGGTGAGAGAAGTGGCAACGGGGATGATCAGAATAATGTTGGGAGGATGTGCGACGACGTCAAGGAATGTTTGCCACTCTTAATCATGCATTGATGGTCTCCTTAAATCCCTTAAAATCCCCTAAATCCCTTAAAATCCCTTAAATCCTTTAAATCTCCTTAAAGGTGAGAAACATAATGGCTTCGTTCTAATCATGCTGTCTTTATGTCTTTACTTTACTTTTCTTTATGTGTACTGACTTCGCTTTCTCTATTTAAAATTCGCAGGGAGACAAGGACATTGTGAAGTGGCACGTTACATTTCTTGAGCGGAGTGATTTTAGCCGAGCGGATAACCAATTTTTTGGAACGTGATATCAGCGGAGAGGAGCTAGTAATATATATAACGGAATATATGTAACAAATTT
The DNA here is from genome assembly GCA_026401115.1 of Tetraselmis chui. Taxonomy (NCBI): domain Eukaryota; kingdom Viridiplantae; phylum Chlorophyta; class Chlorodendrophyceae; order Chlorodendrales; family Chlorodendraceae; genus Tetraselmis; species Tetraselmis chui. Next base: position 267,283 of record JAPMLY010000125.1, read on the forward strand.
GTAATATTCCGTTTTGTCTATCCCAAATGCATGCACTTTGCAATCTGCATGCTTTAATGTGAAAGCGGTGATTGAAATCTACACTGGCCATGTAGATTCCAAAAATCACTTTCACATTAAAACATGCAGATTGCAAACATTTTCGCACGACCTAATAAAATTCCCGGTGATGAAGCACAGTGCCCGAGGGTGGTGTGCCCCTAAAGCACACCTGTCAACACACAAAATACGGGCACTGTGCGACGGAGGGTTTTGCCAAGTTGTATGGGATAGAATTGGATTTGGTAAAATCAGAATCATCCGACTGTAATTGATCTTATTCCTGTACATAGTGTCTCACTTTGTATCTCATCATGCATTCGTGTCACACCGTGCATAGTGTCTCACTCTGTACTCAAACTCGGAAACGCGGCCGCGACTCGCCTGAGTTGATTGTATTACTCATACTCATTCACGACTATGGGCGGGAGGTTTCAATTCAAGTGGGTGTCTGTCACTCAAAGTATCTCAATAGACCGGGACACACGCGTTAAGGATTTCACTCATCTCACCTACATTGGAAGAAGTTCTCAATTCACTTCACCTTCGAGAGTTATAGGTTTGGGACATGTCGGGTATGAAAAAAATAGATTCGAAGGACTCGAAATGCCCAAAAAAACGTCGAATCCACGCCCTGGTGATGCACGTCGAAAGTTCATGCAACGTCTTTCTGTGGTTCTTCATGGCATGCATGGTTCATGTCTTCGTGATTCCTTGCAAGAGGGTGATGCAGCCTACCTACTTTGCGGACTTTTACCCCCTTCTTTCTCGTTGTTTGTTTCCGGAACTTTCTTTGCGATTGAATTTTAGTTTGCAATATATTTGTACTTGGCCACATCACCACTTATTAATTTGTTTACGAGGCTTTAAAAGGCACCTAAGGGGGGTGGAACGGATAGATAGAGCTCATCAAATAGGTGTAAAAGAAACTAGGCGGAGAAGGACCAAGGATGTGAGGAAAATCTAGCGCTTTTTCGTCGTCTATCCATGGTAAACCGAGCACCCGATCAACAACGCGTAAGTCACGTAGGAAGTAAACAATTCGTTATTGAAACTCATGTGGAGCCAGCTCGAATTTAATTTCGCAGACTGTCAAAGACATCACACGTTGTTTATTAGCGAGGCGAACTGTCTTGATCTTGGACTTGGCTGTTGGTAGGGAAAGGCGTCGTACGACGTCATTATGCACGACGGCAAGTGTCGCAGCGCATTCGACCAATTACGAAACTTGATATCCACCATTGAGAGTTTTCACGTTTAAATCGGTTCGAAGTAAAGGGCGAGCATCAGCGAGGTCAGTTATCGGGACGGTAGCGTCCGTAGAAAATTGGCGAAGCGTAGCGATATACTTTATACGCTCGAGTGCTGGCACATGTACCGATGGAGGGTCAGCATGAACAACAAGATATGTAGTCGCGGCTGAATCGTAAAACTAGCAGTCATCGTCGACAAACCACCAATGTACTTGCTATGGAGTAGGCGCCACGACCGCTTGCTAGGTCGGGTCGTCCAAAGACTAACGAGTAAACATACGTGTCCTTGCAAACTCACGATACAAACGGTGCACGGTGCAAACTCATGGTACAACTTTCAGTGACGAATGAGCTGATTAAGCTTGGCCTAGCTCGGTAGAATAAACACATCCATCGTATATGTCAGAGCTGTGCGCCATAGATTTCGAAATGGTGTGCAATATGCTCTGCCAACTCCCATAGACTGACGAATACTCTCTCTCCACTTAAGCTTTGCCCAAAATAGGGCCACTCGGCGAACAATGAGGTAAGTCACCATGCTAGTAGGGCACGGACGGCCACAGCGCGATCAGATAGGTGTTGGAAACAGACGGGAAAAGGACAGGGGACAGGAGAAAATCTGGCTCGGGGGCAGGAGAGCCAGCCGGACACCGTCTGCAGCCTAGTTGTTTTCTCTTCTCAGCCCCCGAAGGAGGAGAGAAGACTCGGCTAGGTGGAGAGCTGCGTCGAGAGGAGCGGCTAATACCTCGGGCGGAGGTGAGCACGGATCAAGGCGGGACCGACGACGACCTATGCGAGGGGGGTTTTTCACCTGCCTTTCCCCCCAAGCTCCGGCACGACCGGAGTCGCACAGGAGCCGAGGTCAGGCAGGTTCGCCTCGACCAGCTCAAGCTGAGCAGCCTTGCTGATCAGCGACCCCGCAGCGGCTGGAGCAGGCCGCGTATCGTGGAGACTAGCGACATCTTTTATTTCATACTGTATCCAAAAAAAAAAACGTATGGATTAGAAAATAATAAATACCTGGATACGGGTATGTTTTAGACGGTATCGTTACTGCCATTGGAGAGGTTGGGATTAGTGGTTCACGGTCTACCTCACGCTTAGAAGTTCAACAAAGTTGTGCATAGCAAAAGGGGGGGGCCAGAGACTCCAGCCGGTTTTTCTGGTATTGGAGTATGTCATATCCTAGCCATTTAGCTAAGTGCTAGTATCTGACATTATTTATTTCCTCTAAAAATGGTACCTGTATCTTAGCGATATTCAGTGACTCTTTTATTGTCATTACGGCAGTACAACTGTATCGCCGTATTTTCCCTCGACAGTACAGAGTTACTAGCAGTATCTCTTCTAGATAGTTCTCTTCTAGATAGTTCTAAGAGCTTGTGTGATAAGGTTAGATAGACGGTACATCTAACCTGAGTTAACCTGTATCACTAGTAATAGTTTAGTTTAGTTAGCAAACAGCACAAGCTACAGGTTCTAAGGCTGTTTCTAGAACACCTGAGGTGTGGATATTTAAGACGGGGACTTACTGGTAGAGGTGAGAGACCGGTACAGAATAGAATTACGCCACACCCAGATTGTAAGAAACCCTGTTCCTAAGACAATCTTACTAATTCTCTCTACGCTGTATAATTAGATCCAGAGATTAGGTTCTACTATTAGTCTAAGGTTGCCAACTTAGCCTAACCAAAGTAGCACCTCACACTTGGTTTCGGAGCCTCAAAACAGCTAGACGAGACGAAGATGTCTAACCGAGCAGGAGAGAGACTACCAGAGGAAGTTGATGGTCGACCAGAGGGGGCGCCTTCTGGGCCGACACAGCCGACGTCGACAGATGGTAGAAGACAGACAGTGCGAGAAGGATCGAGTCCCACGATGGAGCCTATGTCGGTACACGTCACCGAGATGCTACAACGACTAAGTAACCGAGTTGACACTTTTTCGACTGAGCTATCTCAACTGCGTGACCACGTCGACAACGGTTTTAGACATTTTGAAGGACGAGTGAACAGAAGCCGAGAAACGGAAAATTTTCTTCGAGGAGAACAATTGAGATCGGAGAGGACGCGAGAGATGCCAAGCATGATGCCGAACGATGTCAAACCAGCCAAGATCAAGAGCATCGCTACGACTAACATCGACGAGCTGAGAAACTTGTTCCGACATGCACGAGGGTATCTACGGTATCACAGCGTTAACCCTGAAGAGCAAAGAGGAGTGTATTGGGTATCTGGCTTTCTGGAAGGACCACTATCGAAGTGGTGGTACTCCCAAGTTGCGCAGACTGGAGATGAAGTCGGTGGAGGATTTTCCGGAGTTTCTGAGATGGAGAAATCCTTAATTCAGGAATTCTGCGGAAGAACACCGGCGGAACAAGCGAGATTGAATTTGGACAAAGCGAGACATAAAACCACGGTCCTGAAGTACGCGAACTATTTTCGAGAACAATTATTGGAGCTTCCTCACCGTCACGAAGAAGATAACGTACATGATTTCCAGCGCGGTTTGAGACCCTCGATTCATAAGGAGGTTGCCCTGAAAAACCCTAAGACCCTACACGAGGCGATTCAAGCAGCTCTGCGAGCGGAGGCAGCGGAGACCAAGATTGAGACGACCCAACGCTCGACAGGCCGACTGAACGCCATCGAAGAAGACAGCGACTTTCCAGAGGCAGTGGAGGAGATCGACAGTGAGTCGGAGGAAGATTCGCATGGCGCGACCGAAGAAAAGCCGCGGGAGCTGTACGAGATTAGACGCCTCACTCAAGAGGAGGTCGACAGATTTAAGAAGGAGGGCAAGTGCTTCATTTGCCACAAGAAGGGACACATCGCTATCGACTGCCCAGACATAAAGAACAAGAAGAATGACAGAACGAGGAAATCCCGGCCGGGAAAGTGAGACCTCAGTCGGCAGCTCGCGGCAAGCTGCAGGATGAGGTTTCGTCTCCTACAGCGACTCAGGAAGAGACCAGAACAGAAGAAGTACGAGACCCGTTACCTCAAACGACATTGAGGCCAGTCTTTAGGAGCAAGGACTTTAGGGACTGGATGATGAATAGGGAGTATTTCCTGAAGTACTCTCAGACCTACGGACCTTTCGACTTAGATGGAGCTAGCGATAATGACGGCCTTAATTCTCAAGTGGCGGAGGATTTTTGCTGTCCGGCGCGCCCGTTTCAGGAGAGAGATTTACAAAAGTACCGGAGAATTTGGCTAAATGCGCCATTTAATGAATTGGAAGATTTTTTGGGCCATTATTTGCGGAGTAAACTGCTTCATCCCCATCTGCGAGCGGTTATAGTGGTTCCAAAATGGAGGGCAAAACCATGGTTCAAGCTGCTGCGAAATTTCCGACTTGTCGACGAGCTGGCGGCGAAAGAACATGTGTTTACATGTCCCACGAACGATGGAATAGAAGGAAGAAGGCAAGATGTTGGACCGACAAGATGGACGACACAAGTCTACGTCGACGACACCGATCGAGTTCGATTTCTGCCTCAGAATCTACAGAATCCCCCGAAGACCTACTGGACTCACTCGACGACTCTTGTTACCGATGGCCGACGAGTATTACTAGCGAAAGAGGACACTGGCATGGTCTGGTTTCCTGGTGGCAAACATGAGATTGAAGACGCGACCCCGGAATACACAGCAGTGCGAGCTCTTACGGAGACAACTGGATTTAAGGTGAGCGAAACAAATTTACGCCTTTTAGGGACGGAGTCTTCCGGACAAAATAAGCACTACGTGTATATCGCTCGCGTTCGACCCGGATCGATACCGGACGCTACGTCAACTTCTTCGGCAGTATGGGCTACCTGGAAGGAATTAATTTCGGCACGGCGTACGGGTTATCTAGTCTGTGGAGAACAGCAGTTCCCTCTTCGTTACGAGACTTTTGGGAAACCGATCGACGGGTGGATGAACAAGAACGTCCGACTAGAAGACAGTGTTCCTGCGACGCTACATGTATCCACAACCCAGTCTGGAACAAGTCTGTTAGTGTTGGGAGGCACCTTACGCGGACATCGATGCCGTATTTTGGTTGACTCTGGCGCTTCGGAAAATTTCTGCAAGGCTGAGTGGGTACGGGAGCATCACATCCCGACGGTTACTGGAGAGAAATACCGGATAAAATTGGCATATGGTAGTACAACTACGACTCGCCAGCGACTACGGAATGAAGTGCTCACAGTAGGGACCCTGGACATACGTCTGGACGCAATTACGACAAAACTGGATAAATTCGACATCATCCTCGGTCAACCTTGGTTACAAGCCGTCAACCCGGATATAGATTGGTCTACTAAAACGATTCGCGACCGTAAAACTGGCGAAGCTATGGTGTCTGGCGACGAGTACACCGTACATGTGACAGTACATCACTTGGAGGCGGATGCGATGGCAAAGCTGCTTAGACAACAACCAGCAGACCTCTTCGTGATTGGACTACGAGAAGTACAGGACGCGGTCGACGACATCAACACTGACCAACAACCTGAGTTCACGACTTCGTTACGAGATTCCCTAAATGAGTTTACGGACATTATCAAGGAGCCTGACGGTCTACCGCCAACTCGCGAGTGTGACTTTGAAATTAATTTGGAGTGCGATGAACCACCCAAGGAGCGAACGTACCGTATGTCACCAGCAGAACTCCGGGAGGTTCAAGTACAGTTGCAAGACTTACTCGCAAAAGGCTGGATTCGTCCGTCTAAATCTCCGTACGGTGCCCCGATTTTATTTGTACGCAAGAAGGATGGTACCATGCGTATGTGCGTAGACTACCGGAAACTCAACGACCTCACGAGGAAAGACCGAACACCGTTACCCCGGATTGATGAGTTACTCGACTCTCTATATGGGGCTCACTATTTCAGCACGCTCGACCTGTATAAAGGCTATCATAAAGTTCGAGTCAAGGAGCGCGACAAACATAAGACAGCATTCCGAACTCATTACGGATTGTTCGAATACTGCGTTCTACCCTTTGGACTTTGTAATGCCCCAGCTGGATTCCAAGCGATGATGAATCGAGTTTTGGCCCCGTATCTTGGCAAGTTCTGCGTGGTATATCTGGACGACGTGTTGATCTACGGTAAGACGGCCGACGAACACATCGAGCATATTCGACTCGTGTTACGAGAGCTGCAGCGACACCAGTTGCATATCAAACTCTCTAAGTGTTACTTCGGACGATCGAGCGTCAATTTTCTTGGGCATGTGGTGGAAGCTGGACAGATCCGAATGGACCCCGACAAGGTTGAGGCAGTACAGAATTGGCCCCGACCGAAATCTGTGACTGAAGTACGTGGATTTCTGGGAATTGCTGGATATTACCGGAGGTTTATCAACCAATTCGCAACCCTAGCAACCCCATTAACGGACCTGACCAAGAAGACACCGGAATTTCGCTGGGCTCCTCAAGCCGAGTCAACATTCGAGCAAATTAAAGACGCGATGGTACGTGCACCAGTACTGGTAATTCCTGACACTTCTCCTAATGCAAGGTACACACTGTACACAGATGCTTCTGGATTTGCAGTAGGAGCTGTGTTGTTACAAGACCAAGGTATTGGATTACAACCTGTTGCGTACCATGCTCGAAGGATGAACAAGCATGAGGTACACTATCCTGTCCACGAACAAGAGCTACTGGCAGTTCGCGACGCTCTACTGAAGTTCCGTTGCTACTTAGATGGCGCGGCGGGATTTACAGTAATAACGGACCACGACACGTTGCGACACTTCTTTCGGCAGCGCGATTTGTCTACTCGACAGGTGCGATGTCTTCAAGTTCTAGCACCTTACCAGTGACAGATGGACATCGTATACAAGAAGGGAGCAGTCAACCAGGCAGACGCTCTGTCTCGCCGACCTGACCTGAAGGACTCATTACAGAAGCTGCAACTGTTACGCGATTGGACCAACGACGAAGCAGAATGCGAGTTACACGCGCAGATTTTTTCCCTGGAATCCCGGTTACATCCTGACTCTGGACTTCATGCGGAAATCAAAAGCGCTTACGATTCGGACAAATATCTGCTTACCCGGAAATCTCTGCCTACCTGGCTGGTACGTCAATCTAATGGACTCTTGTACGCCTACGGAACAAGACTGTATGTTCCGAACGTCTCTACATTGCGATCAAGAGTATTGTACGAACTACACGACGCACCGACCGCGGGACACCATGGTATTATTCGACTATTGGCAGCAGTAACCCGGACGTTTTGGTGGCCTAACATGAAGCGGACAGTACAACACTATGTACGCAGCTGTGTTACCTGTCAACGCAACAAGGCTGCGCGACACAAGCCTTATGGACTCCTTCAATCGCATGAGGTACCGACCATGCCCTTTGAGCATGTATCGCTTGACTTGATTACGGACCTTCCTGAGTGCGATGGGTATGATGTTGTGGTGGTATTCGTCTGTATGCTTACGAAACGGACGATTGTCGAGCCAATTACGAAAACGATTACAGCGGAACAATTAGCAAAAGTTATGCACCGCGCTGTTTTTCGGCATTTTGGCTTACCACGGAAATTAATATCCGATCGAGATCCCCGGTTTATGAGCGACTTCTGGCAAACCCTATTTAGGGCTGTTGGCACCAAGCTTAATATCTCTACGAGCTATCACCCCCAGACAAATGGCCAAACTAAACGAGTAAACCAGACATGGGAGCAAGTCATACGATGCTATGTGCACCCCTTGCACGACGACTGGGTTCAACACCTTACCAACGTGGAGTTCGCGATCAGCGCAGCGGTTTCTACGTCAACGACTATGTCTCCATTTAAGGCGACGCTAGGATTTGAGCCGACATCTCCAACGACGGCTACATTTGAAGATAACGAGCCTAGCCGTACTTTACCGGAGCAAGTGAAGATTTTGGTCGAGATGCACAGATTTGCCCACGACTGCGTCAAAGCAGCCTAGGCACACATGCAAGACGCTGCAAATCGGCACCGGTTACCAGTACCTTTTACAGTTGGCGACAAGGTTAAGCTCAAGGCGACAAATCTACGGTTTGTACAACAGCCATGTTCTAAACTACGCGACCGCTACATTGGACCGTTTCTCATTACGGAGGAAGTTTCCCCGGTTGCATTTCGGCTTAAGCTACCCCCTGGAGTACGGATTCACGATGTTGTACACGCCAGTCTACTTGAAAAATGGAATTCATAACCAGAACATGCCAACAGTGCGCAGCCAATTCCGATTGTGCACGATGCGAAGCGATTTAAAGTCGACAAAATACTCGACGTGGCTTTTAACTCCAATGGCACGGGACTTTTGTTTAAGGTCCGCTGGGCAACACCGTTCAACGTACCTAGCGAGGACACTTGGGAACCCATGCGAGGAGTCAACCACTCAAGCATCTTTTCCGATTTTCTTCGAACGGATGTTTATCGAGAATTTTCTGGCACCCCTGACTTTGTCAGATTTCGAAATCGCTGGCCTGCAAGAACCCCCAAGAAACCAAGACCCTGAGTACTGCACAGCGAGGACGCTGGTGCTTAAGGAGGGGAGAGTGTCATATCCTAGCCATTTAGCTAAGTGCTAATATCTGACATCATTTATTTCCTCTAAAAATGGTACCTGTATCTTAGCGATATTCAGTGACTCCTTTATTGTTAAAAACAAATTCTTACAAGAAAAAGCAGTGGAGGCCACCAAGCAAGAAAAAGAAAGAAAGGAAGAAAAAACCCTAAACTCCTTTATTGTCATTACGGCAGTACAACTGTATCGCCGTATTTTCCCTCGACAGTACAGAGTTACTAGCAGTATCTCTTCTAGATAGTTCTCTTCTAGATAGTTCTCAGAGCTTGTGTGATAAGGTTAGATAGACGGTACATCTAACCTGAGTTAACCTGTATCACTAGTAATAGTTTGGTTTAGTTAGCAAACAGCACAAGCTACAGGTTCTAAGGCTGTTTCTAGAACACCTGAGGTGTGGATATTTAAGACGGGGACTTACTGGTAGAGGTGAGAGACCGGTACAGAATAGAATTACGCCTCACCCAGATTGTAAGAAACCCTGTTCCTAAGACAATCTTACTAATTCTCTCTACGCTGTATAATTAGATCCAGAGATTAGGTTCTACTATTAGTCTAAGGTTGCCAACTTAGCCTAACCAAAGTAGCACCTCACAGAGTAAAATATTTCAATTATTTCAATTTTCACCATGCTAGTTGAGACCTTCATCATCGGCAAATTTCTAGCGTGAAATCAAGTCGTGCGTGCACATGTTTAAAGACAAATTGAACAATTTTCCAATCGATCAAACGTCAGCTTGTTACATGTATATGATTGTTTGTTTGCTTGCTCTATTGACGACGTCATGTTACTCGCTTAGCAAGTGTCGCAAATGTAGTCGACGGTGGTGTCGGGGTTGAACCTTGCGCCTCAGTCCCTCACATTGTCACCGAATGTCAAAAATATGTAGCCAATTGTTTCCTCACATTCGAAGAACAACCATACCATCACCATTCATACATACTCGGCGTATCGCCTACCCCTTGCCCTTAAGCCCCGGGAACTAGAGGACAAGGCGGCCCTCCTTGTGGCCTTTGAAGCATAGTCCCTCCTCTTTGTGTCGTTACACCTCCCTAGGATTAAGAGCCCCGCCGGTGGCGCTGAAATCAGTTCGGCTAGTATTTGATGCAGGTTGCCCCATGCCTCCTCGATTGGAACGGCCAAGGCCACGACCAAAGTCTTCGCCATGATGATGTCACTTATACCCTTCAGCGCTTGGATTGTCGAGTGGGCGCTTCTTCCCTTATCGGTGGCCTCGTCCCGGGTTGTGAGGTGGGGTATGTGCAGTCCTCGAGCGGCCTCCATGAGGCTAACCAACTATGAGGTCGTTCAGAAAATGTTGCAGCTCCACGAACGGTATGCTATATCCCTTGTGCTGGGAACGATGAGACTTGGCATGGGTATGAAACTGAAACTTTGCTAGTCCACCATTGATGAATCGACCGCACTGAGAATCATCCGTACGGGTCTTTCGAGACCTCCGGAGAAACTTGTTGAAATGCTAGGTGTAATCGGAGCAACTCGGAGAGTCTCGCGTAAGTATAATCAGGGACCTAATCGCGCTAATCCGGCTGCTTGGAAGCAATGACGTCTTGCGAATATCTGTAATCAAGGAGTCGAGGATATCTCGAATTGAACCATGCTCGCGGACTGGCCACTTCCTATGACGAAAAAGGAGGTTCGCAGTTTCGTGCATTTCTACAACTTCCGCGCCAAGTTCATCCTTCACTTTAGCGGCCTTACGGCTCCATTGATGGACTTGCTGCGGAAGTCTGGGCCACAAAAGGTCACGCTAACTCTTGCATGTTTGGGAAGCCTTCGAGACTCCCAAGTTGCACCTCATTTCCGCGCGCCATGCATGATCCTTCCGGAGGTCAGCCCTGACGCGACGTTCACCGTAGCTACATATGCTTCGACAATGGGGATTGCAACAGTCATGTTGCAAGACAAAGGAGGAGCACTTCAACCGGTCTCCTACTAGGCGCGTAAGCTGAATCTAGTTGAGCACGGCAACACCTACTCTGCGTACGATTTGTAGGCTTTGGCCGTATTCGAAGCGGGAAAGCATTGGAGGTTTTACTTTGCAGGGTGCTCTAAGTTCTTTGTAGTGAGAGACCACGACACATTGCGACATGTGCTCAAGCAACCGAGCAATCGGTTGAACAAACGGCAAGCACGTTACCTGCGGGATTTATAACCGTTTGCAGGTATGATGACGCTTGCGTACCGCAAGGGAGCCCTGAACGAAGTATATCCGTTTTAGTCGGAGACCATACTTCGTACCTCGCGCCATAGTTCCATTATTTGGGGATGGTGAGGTTGAAGAATCAGATGAAGAATCACGATGGAAGCAAAAGCCGATGTTAGAAGATGCGCAAATAAACTATATGAGTATTAACGCGTTGCGGTTGAGCCATGAGTTAGCTGATCTCGTTCGCGGGGGGTACTCATAAGACTCATTTTATGGGGACGAGGGTGAGTGGATAAGAGACAGTCGGATAGCAGCCATAGCTTGGTACTTTTGGCATCTCGATCGCCTTTGTGTCCCGCGGAACTCCGAGCTCCGACTGAGATTGATCTTTGAGCGACACGACAGTTCATAAGTTGGTCCCATAGGAGTTGCATGCACTCTTGCTAAAGCGCCCGACAGATTCGAGTGGAAGCAAATTCGCCAAGATATTAATTTTTTTGTGAGCGCTGCGTCGTGTGTCGACGGGCTAAGATTCAACCACAAATGGCTGCGACTCTTTACCCATCACTTGTTTCACCGAAATCATGGTACATTATGGGACTTGATTAATCAACACACTTGCATGTGAGCATTTGCTTAGACAATGTGTTGATTGTGGTCTTCTAGCTGACTCGAATTGCCCATTTTCTGCCGTTGAAAGAGAGCGTAATAGCAGAGAAAAGTGTCAGATTGCTTTCATAGGGAGTCTACATATTACACGGACTGCCCCGAGTGATGATTAGTGACTGTGATCCGAAGTTCGTCAATGGCTTATGGCAGCCGCTTTGGAGACGCATTGGAACACTCCTTAACATGTCTTCATGTCGACACCCGGAGACGGATGGCTTAACGGAGTGCGTCAAGAACACGTTTCAACAACTTATGCGTTGTTTTTGTTGCTACGATGGATCGAAGTGGACAGGCAAGTTGCTTCAAGTGGAATTCGTGTATAACGCTACCCGTGCGCTTGGAATTGAGCACACTCCCTTCGAGGCGAACTTCGGTTTTTCTCTTGAGGAGCCCCTTGACATGCTATTCAACATGCGACCTTCGATTCCGGTTTCGCAAAACCCGTTAGAGCGGTTAAAATTGTTACATGAGGTACATGCCCCGGTACGCACGGTGTTACAAATGCACAAGGATGAGATATATGAATGAAAGTCGAGTAGACGTAGACGATATTATGCATGCGTTCAAGTAATTGTACTTGAACAACGACACCACTCAACAAGGTCAAATTATCGACGGCGAGGGTAAGGCACACTTCGTCGAGCAACTGGCGAACGGCAACATCGAATGTTTCCGCGTTAGAAAAGACAATGCCGACAAGAAACCAAGCTTTCTGGTACGAGGTTCGGAGTGTAAGAATGCTTTATGTTTGAAGCATTTGTACCTCCGACAAGTGGTACGATCACAATGTAATTACCATAATCATCGAATGTCATGTCGAACTAAACGAGCATCGTCGAACGATCGAAGCAACAACGAAAGGGTGTGACGATTAAGACGCTGTGAAACCAATGTGTGAATTTGCCTCTATACGCTAATTGCTATAGTACAAATCAATGCTTGATTATGCTTGTCACTCCATGTGACAATGCAAATGGAGAGAGATCGAAGATGTCTTATTGTTTAGTGTTATGGAATATAACTAGAGAATAATTAAATGTGTATGTCTCCTCACACCACTACACTAGGCTTGAGTACGTATGGCTTAGCTAGCTCTCGCATGGTCTTGCTTGGTCCTCGTGCATGGCGTCCGGGTCTTGTACCGGTGTGAACATACTAGCGACGTAGCTTGTGTGTCTCGGGACATCAAAGAAGAGCGTCATGTAGCAAGTTAGATTACTTGTGCGTACTCTACGTACCGGGAATTGTTGGTAGTATAGTATTGTACAATTTTCTCGACTTGCAGCATTGGTAACGTGAACTGCAGTACGTCCTTCCGAGGAATAAGCACGGATCAAATTAGTAACGAGTACTTGTGCAATGTCATGTAATTTATTTACTGTTACATGACAGTACGCGTCACACCCGCATTGTCTCGCAACCTTTCGTGCCTTGCTTGCATTGGGGCTCTCGTACCGGTTTGAATAGACTAGCGACGTAGCTAGTTTGTCACGGAAAATAAGACCAAGGCGTTGTGTAGCATGTTAGATTATATGTGCGTATTGTACGTACCGAGAGATACTTGTAGTACCCCTATTTTGCAGTGTTCTCGAATTGTACAAGTGGTGACGTACCCGCAGATACGTCCTTCCAATGGAAAAATTAAGGAACAAACTAGTAACGAATACATGAATAACTATATATTTACAATAAACACTATAGGAACGTAGACATGGGAAAAAGAGGGAGGGGCCAAGACAACAAGAGTGACAAGAGCGCAGAAGAATCCAAGGCACGGCAAAGGGAAGCACTACATTGTGCACAAATCTAATATATGAAACACATGAGGACACAAGAAGCTCCCCCGCAACGCTTAAAAACACAACATGTGGAAGCGAAAAGGGGCACCTCACGCGCCGCCCAAGAGACTCTTGCGGCCCATGGCGCGGGTGAAAAGCGCCGTGGCATGAGAAGGCATCCCAACCGAGGAAGAAGCGGCCTCCACATCGTCCGCGGCGGCGGACAGCCCGCGCAAGACGTTGTTCACGTGAGCGACATGGGCATCGAGAGAAACATTTTGGCGCCAAGAGGCCAACAATTTCACCACGCGCTATATACAATGTCGTGTAATGCATTGATACATGACAATACTCGTCGCAATAGGTCTAGCCTGTCTTTATTTCTCATGCCCGTTCTTCCTTATGTGTCATACTCGCGTGTAATCCTCCATCGGGCTTCCTATGGTGTTTGCACTCCACACCTACACAAATCATGCGTCACCATGCAACTTCACACGTAGCACTCCGTAGTACCTAGCACCTGCCACCATACTTGGAAAATATACGTTCGGAAGGTCGTGAGGTTAACGCTTGGGAAACCTCACATGCCTTGAGCGGACATATGTTTTTTACAATGTTACTCATTTCCGAATCATGCTTATTTAGCGCTGTAGTTTTCCCCGATTCGAGCTTTATTTCAAAAAACGCGTGTTACTATTCTAGACTTGAGTCATAATGAAAAACGGTGACATGGAATGAAGCATAGATTACAAGAAGAACAGCATGAACACGGACAGGGAAAATAAAGGGAGGTGAACCAAAATGAAGTCCATGTTAATGTTGAGCTTATTGTAATCCAAAATAACATGGAATGAAGTCCGACCTCGTGAATGAATATTCAGGCGCCTCTTGATGCGGACCTCCGCACTTCCGCTTTGCTTGGCACGCCTTCAGTTCAGTCGGTCCATGACTATTACCCCTTCGCCATGGAGGATGGGGGCCGGATGGCGCCGATGGCGGTTGAGTTGGTCGATCGCTTGGCTATTTTGGTGGCTGTTCGTCGCTTCCTTGGCATGGGGGCCGCTGACTCTCGTTCCTTGCGCTCTGACAGTTATGTCTGTATGCAACATTTTGTTCGTCGATCTACTTCTCTTCCGTTTCGGCGTTTTTTGGGGGACGTGCGACGAGAATTCATGCAACGTCTTTCTGCTGCTCTTCATGGCACTCTGGGTTCTTATCTCCGCGATGCTTTTCAGGAAGGCAGTGCTGGTGACGTGGCATGCCTTCCTGTTCCTCGGGCTTAGGTTTTTTCCTCCTTTCTTCTTTCTTTGCTTGGTGGCCTCCACTGCTTTTTCTTGTAAGAAAATTTTGAAATATTCAGGCGCCTCACCTGCTCATCATGTCTGTCTGGGAGAGTACAGCTGCGGGTACTTGTACCTCTATCTCCATTAGTTTTCACCAGTCAGTACATACAGTACAGGTATTCTACTCGCGCATCAGTCGAGGCGACGCGCAGCAAGCATCGTTCATGCCCTTATGAACCATGATTACAAGAAGAACAAGATGAGCACGGACAGGGAAAATGGGAGGGGACCGCCCTTTTACGAATGCAGTCGCTAGTTCAGCATCTCATCTTTCGCGGACGATGGCTAAGTTCATCTATGAACCGGCCTTAAACTGTGTACACGTAAGAGACAAGCAGGGAGGGAAACCCTAACTACCCGGCACTTACCTGTAACCCTAACCCCTCACGCTACCCCC